>JAQRGA010001312.1:0-14827 GCA_029237695.1 Conchocele bisecta
ATTAATGACGCCAATAACGTCACGTTCAGGTATCCATACGTAGTCATGGGACAATGAAACGCGGAGCGCACACATACTTTATATAGGCCCATTTACATTCCACTACTATTTTACCTATATAAGGCATATATACATGTGCGCTCTGCGTTTCATTGGTAATGAATACGCATGAATGCCTGCACATGACGTCATTCGTAGCGTTACCATCATCGTAGCCAATAACATTTCAGCAGCTGCTGTTCCGATGTCCATGCGCACCATGTGTACCAAGGACCTATACTAATACACACATAGGTGTATAGGTCATTGTGTACTGATGACAAATACCACAATTTGGCAGACGCATATGCAGTGAAAGCATTATGACATGTTTTAAATGATACTAAAATATAAATACCATGTATAAGAATTGATTGTTGTTTTTGTGATGTCCATAATGATGATGAACACGCATGTATAGTATAGCGCGCTTCATCGAATTTTTCATGTGCAGGGCTGACGGTAGCAAATGGTTTTCCATAGACGACAATCGTGGGATTTCATTATTACCTGTGTTATTGGCAAATATAGCTATAAAATTGTATGTTTAGTTTTTAAATATGTGGGTCACACATAATTGTGACATCTTGAAACTAGAGGTTGAGTTGCATTTTGAAAATCAATTGTATGTTTAGTTTTCAAATATGTGGGGTCACACATAATGTTGACACCTTGAAACTAGAGGTTGAGTTGCATTTTGGAAATCTATCGACTGATTGTCAAGACATCCGCGCTCGGGACTTCCTTTTCCTGTTCAGATGCTAAAAAATGCACTAGTAATAAAAGTTGAATATATTTATTCTTGACCATCCAATTTTCATATAATAATTATTTCTAGAATATTTCAGCCCTATTGAATTAATTAATAGCCATTTACCTGTTTAGGTTCTTTAACAATTTGCTAAACACCTGAGTACAGCTATGAATATGCATGAGCGTATTCGATTGTATTTCCTACCGTCAGTCCTGCATGCGTGTTCATCATCTCATTAACACCATAAAAAACAGCATTTAAGTGAGTAAATATATCACGTTGTAACGACGCCAATCCAACCAATAACCGATGTCGTTACAGCTGTATGTGTTCACTGGGATCGAAAGTCTGAAGGTATTTTGTTTTGACGCGGTCCAAATTTATATATTGTATCAATTAATTGTGTATGATATTGTTTTCAGTCCCGTTTTCCTGGACAGGATGCCAATGCTGAAGACCTTACCAAGTACTATCACCGGTACATGTACACACAGGCGGAAATCCGTGCGTTTCTGATTCTGAGACACGGGAGAGATGTAACCAAGACTCGTCTGAGACGTATCATTTATAAACTCGGTCTACGTAGAAACAACATAGAATCCTCAGCATTTCTAATTCTAGAAGGAATACGAAAACTGCATAAAGCAGGTTTCATAGACGTTGGATACAGGACATTATGGAGATTTTTGAATGTGAGCTTAGGACTCAAATCACAGTTCGACGTCTTGTAAAAATGTTGGATCCTGAAGGTGTGATGCTTAGACAACGACATCGATTGAGTAGACGCCGGTATGAAAATGGAGGGCCAAACTGCATTGTTCACATTGATGGTTACGATAAATTAAAACCCTTCGGATTTCCCATTCATGGAGCAATCGATGGGTTTTCATGCAAACTGTTGTGGTTGAAAGTTGTACGGTCCAATAATAATCCGTATTCAGTATCCCGACTGTATTTTGACATGTTGATGGAACACTGATAAGATGTGATGGACACACCGAAAATGTTTGTCGGCGAAATTCAAAAGGTATTACGCAGCGACCACGATGTCAGAGCTGGTGAGAGCTGTTTATTGTGGGTCGTTCGGCCAATTTTACAACTAAATGGAGAAACATTTTTTCTGGGATATCGAGCAAATTGGTTTGTTTAATCCGGCAGATGCAGATGATATTGAAAATATCAGACTGTGGTTTACACCTATATTGCAGAATGAACTTGACATTGTGAAAATGTACTGGAACACACACAGGATAAGGGCACAGAGAGATGTTGAACTGACGACAGGGTAAATACCGGATGTAATGTATCACCAGCCAGAGTTGTTTGCTGCTCGAGACTACTCAATGTCATTTCCTTGCAACGAAGCCGAGTTGTTACAACTCTCTAGACAACTTAGCGAAACTGACTCTTTGTGTGGCTGTTCACAAGATTTCTTTAATCAAATTCCAATGATAAGCAATGTTCCTCCAGAATGTTTTGAGAAGGCAGAACATTTCGAAGACGCTATGCAAATGTATGTCGCCACGAAATAGTTACCTTAGAGTGATTTAGTTAGATAACAGCACATATTTGTACATGTATATACTGAGGGGTGCTTGTTTGTTAGAATGGTTGCTTCTGAACCAGTACAAACAAAAGAAAATTAACTTTCGATTGTTGACCAACAACTTTAGTTGCATTGCATAACAGGTTTCTTCGTTAGTCAAGTAAAATGCACTCGCATTATTAAAAAAACTTGATTCTGAGTAAATAAGCGTCGAAGATGCAATACATTTCTCTCTATTATGTACAGCCCCTGGATATTGTTTTTGATAACAAAATTGTTTCTCTAGACTAAATGTCAGTTAAGCTGAGCTATATACATAATCTAGAGCAACCAGGATGTTGTTTTATAGAAAATCAACCTGTCTTCATGCATAGTAGGATTCACTTGATCGCACCGGCCCTGTCAGTTCCATGGTGCCCCACCCGTTGCAAATAGTTTTTGAACACAATATTCCACATTTCTTGACCAATATTCACGAAGGCAGTGGCTAGAGATACGGGCCCGTATCTCTAGCCTCTCAGAGATTAAATTAAATTAATTAAATTAATTAAAATGATCGGCAAACGCCGTATCTGTTACGACAGCGAATACAAGTTATCAAAAACACTCACAAAGCACATTACAAAAATATACTTTAATTTATATTGGTTATATTACTGACATAACAAGAAACTAAATGAGCTAGGTAGCTGTTTGACTGCTGATAAGCGGTTGTGGTATGGATTTACGGATGTTTCGGTAAATGACCAGTTCGGTAAATTGATAATATAGTGTGAATGGTTTAGATGTTTCTGTAACACAATTTAAAATAGTATAATTGACCAACGTGATCAATGGTGAATGCCTAACAATAGGATAACATGGCAAAGTGTGACCAAACAATGTAATTATAGATTATTACCTCTTTGATCACGGGGTTGCACGGCCTATGTTTACATGAAGATTCAAAACGAGGCCAAGATGGCGACCACATTGTAACTCCGTGTATGACGTTCTAGTTGAGTTTATCAAAGAATTAAACATTTTCTCTGGTATATACTGTAGTAAATTAAATAGTATTCGTAGTTTTCTGTTTGCTGCCAATATATACGTATTATATACATAATATGGATTCACGTATCCCTAGCCTATGTTCCTGGTAGGGGTTGGATAGAAGGTACATGGTCACAAGTATCCATAGCCTGAGAGGCTAGAGATACGGGCTTTATAATAGTGCATTCACCAGCCTCGATGATGCTTGGCACAGGTGCTTCTGGATCATTGAAAATGCTTGAAGCATTTCGGAAGCAGCACATCAATTTCAATATGCTCGCCTTTCCCACTCCATGTAGGCTGGATGTAGTGTCACAACCAAGCATTGCATGTGCAAACTCCAGATTGTTACCCTTTTCACTCCCTAGTATACTTCGACACTTGTTTATTTGCCATAGTCGGGGAGACTTTTTCGTACCGTGTTTAGTGATGGGTTGATAATAAAGATTGTATTCAAGTCCATCCACTTTGTGATTACTGAGTAACAGAATCGCTAAGCCCGAATCACTACCGATGACTACCATTGGTTCAGATGCTGCGGTTTCAATTGCCTTTGTCACTATTAGAACATCCGCTTCGGCTTCGTCATGAAATACTTCAAAATCGTTCTGAATCAGGATGCCACTCAGAAGATTGATACATTGAATACAATCTGTATTATCAACGCATCACTAAACACTAATAATAAATAATGTAAAAACAAAAACGTGTTTTTATCATCATGGTCCTGTGTAAAGTGGTTTAATTGTAGATATATGATGATACTGGGACTGCTGGGTTGTTTCAATGTTCACCCATATACATGTAGGTACATAACTATTTTAGATTTCCTATCTTGTTGCGTTCAGTATGATATATATGACATTTATGTACCGATATTGGTGAAAATAGAAACATCCCACTGGTCCTAGTGTCGTCATGTATCTTCAATTAAACCACTTTACACAGGGCCATGATACAAATTGTGATGTCATATGTGCATTGATACACATGACAGGTCGGATGCCATGTTTAACGTAATCCAGATCAATTGATCTGAAATTGTTCTATATAAATACATGAGAGATGTGTATAACTGATTGGTGTGTGTGCAGTATATGAATACACATGGCATATGTTACTATCTACAATATAATCATAGTTAATTGGTCACTAATGAGAGCATTCAATCCATGAAGGTTGTGCTGAACTTTTAGTCCGAATACCATGACAAATACAGACATTTCCAATGATTTTCTCACAATGACGTCACAATGGCATCATGATAACGTCCACAGTGACGTCATAATTACTTTCTATAATGATTTTTGAAATCCTGATATACTATTCATTCCATATGTATTTAATACATTTATATATGGTAGTGATTATCACAGGCAAAAACTGGCTCCTTACCATTTCCTGCCATCATTTTTGGACAAGTGGTATGGACACATGGGTAGGTGTTAAGGGGCCACATTCTAGTTGCTCACCCAAACGTACTGGACCCTATGTTTGGACAAATGACCCGTTAATATGGCCCCTTGAAAAACATTTTCCCCATCTCCAATCCAGTGGACCGTCCGTCTGTCTGTCCATCACACTTTCCAGCTACACCTTGTTTGCTTCGTCTATATATTTGCATTTCCTTATCCTAGGTCCACCAAACTTCAGCTCTACCCTATCCACATTGATACCTTCCCATCCCACACCACCCTCCCCCATTTCGAGTGACCTTGATTGCAACTTAACCCTTTCCCAGCTACACCTTGTTGACACAGCTACACCTTGTTTGCTTCGTCTATATCTCTGCATTTCCTAATCCCAGGTCCACCAAACTTCAGCAATGCCCTACTCCCATTGATGCCTTCCAATCCCACAATACCCTCCCCCATTTTGGGTGTCCTTGACCTTTATTTCAACTTAACCTTTTCTCAGCAACACCTTGTTTGAAACAGCTGCAAGCACTAAAATGGGGGCATCGCTTACAGACACAACTTTTCTAGTTCAATATATTTTATGCAAATTGTCTGAAATAAAACAACAATGTCATAGAAATGGGATCTGTGAATCTGTCAATTTAAATGTTCCAATATTATTAGGGCAACATTTGAAAAAAATGGGTATTGAATCATAGGGAGGGGACGTTTTATTCATAATAATAGGCAAAATACACCACACCACACTACAATCTACTATTATAAACAGAAGGGAGACAATATGCTGGAAGTTGACCTTTAAACATGCAACTCAACTTTCTGTTCAAACATATCAATTTAATGCATTTTCAGCCAAAATACCGATGCCATTACGCGCCCTACAAGGGCTGAATAGTAAACATTTGGGTTAATCGGACGCACGCACACACGCCAAACGGGCGACTATATCACGGAGTCCGCAAGGGCGCGCGACGACAATTAGGTTACCGTGACCTTGTCCAGTGATTACAGCCTATATCACACACATAGACTCTTTGACCGACTTCAATAACACTCATACAGATTATCATAAGCTATGAGTTTATATGTAACATAGACACTTTGACCTAAAATTACATCACTAACATAGTCTGTCATTGTGACCTATTATGATCCATGTATGTTGCCGTATAACTACAATGTTATTTGACGGATTTTAATCAAGCATTGCACGCTGGTGCGGAATAAAACTACCAATGTTTGTACATGCTAATTAGGTCACTGTGATTTCGGCTTATATGGCCGTCTGTGATTGACCTCGTTGACCATTTGAGTTATAAACATGAATATATGATAGCCCAAGCAGTGAGGACTGTGGCAACTGATTACATCATTTTGATCTGACCTATGTGACGCCAGGGACAGTGACCTACTTTTCACTAGATATCGACTTTGGTCGAAATCTTCAATACTATTTTACAAATTTTGATCACGGTTTATGCCCTTATACAGAATAACACCAACTACAGCTATTTCTATAAATGAGGTAACACTACTTTCCATGCTCCAGTGATTTCAGCCAATAAAATATAAGCTATTTGACCAACTTCAATAAATAATATTACTGATACAGATTAACATATGGTAATCTAAGTGTATATGGCCCAGCTGGCAAATAGGACATTACAACATATGAGACAAGTGTTTCCCCAGATCAGCCTGCAATCCATACAGTCTGATCAGTGACTACAATGTTCGCTGTTCAGTCACAAAACTGTACTTGCTGTTTCTAGCAAACATATTAGAATCAAATTGGACTGTGCAGTTCTCCATGATGTTCATGATCTGCACTGGTTAGAAATGTCATAAGGACATAAGGCCCATATATGCTATCAAAATCACTTTGACCTATAATTAGATCACTGTGATATATTATTTGGTTACTCACTGTCATCTACTTTTCACGATCCAGATATTTTGGCTTAAAGGTCAAGTAAATCCCAAAATTATTTTTTGTTATTCTAGATAGAGAATGCTAATACAAACTAAATGTCGAAAACCCTATGCATAAAAATTCCAACTCATTCAAAAGTTTGGAGATTTATATATTTGCATAAATTATGCAAATTTTCCTCTATGATGGACCAATGCAATTATAAATAATGCTTTTAAAAGACATTTTACTGTGAATAAAAATGTTATTTTGCTTAGAATAATTTGTTTTATTATACATAATTAATTGCATAGAATAAAATGATGCAGGACATAAACATTGACATTATTATAAATAAATTTGAACAATTGTTGTTCATCTATGATGGACATGCATATTTCAGCTAATTACATATTTAAAACCTTTGTAACATTTTAATTATTTGTTTGTTTTTTTTATGCGGTTTTTGACATTTGGTTTGCATTGACATTATCTATTTTGGTACCTAAAATACTAAAAAAAAATTGTTAGTGTTTACTTGTCCTTTAAGACTAGAAAGTTATTCGACTGATGTTAATCACGCTGGTGCTGATTGATTGAGTATTGATGTTTAACGGCCTATCAACAGGTAAGGTCATTTAAGGCCGGGCCAACAAGTTGAAATATCCCGTATTCAACCTGTCCATAATGAGGGAAATTCCCAAAATCAGAGCTCAATAGTTACAGAAACTATATATTCAGCCCTGAAATTAAAATATCCTGACCTGGTGCCAGGTCCATGCCACACCAGAGTCACTTAGCTCCAACCACAAAAGTAACAGGACTAGATATAATCTTATTACTTTCTTAATGGGGCATAACAAGATTTAGCTCTCAAGTATCAGGAGCCAAAATGTACAGGAGGGCCAAACCATGTATGTCGTCATTCCGGAAAGGATGAACGCCGATCGGTAAATTATCCTTCGCATGCTCCCAACCAACCACCGACCACGCTTGTGCTGAATAACACTATCAATCACTGTGTCATATGCTAATTAGGTCACTATGACATATTTTTTAAATAACATTTGTAGTGGTATAAAGCGCGGGGGCATATTGACTGCCTGTCTTTGTTATTATTATCATTATTTCTATTATTGAGCCTGAGGGCAAAGATCAAGATATGATGATTATCCATGTGATCATTTTAAAAATGTATGAAAGCATTGCAACAAAAGATAAAACTAGGTCAGTCACTCAGACTTCCTCTGTTTGAGATGGGTACCCTACAGTGTTGAGTTATTCCAAGATTCAAGACGACTGGACATACAGTTTTTCAGAAAATGAGCTAAATGCAAAAACTTAACGTGGAAACGCTGTACCTATGTCCCACTTCTGCTAATACAGATGTGACAAAAATTGACAGTAATCTATTACACCTGGCAAGATTGATTATATGAATCATTGGTGTTTAAGCGGCCTATCAACAGCTAAGTCATTTAAGGCCGGGCCAACGGGTTGGAATAGCCCGTATTCAACGTGTCCATAATGAGGGAAATTCCCAAAATCAGAGCTCAATATTTACAGAAACTATATATTCAGCCCTGAAATTAGAATATCCTGACCTGGTGCCAGGTCCATGCCACATCAGAGTCACTTAGCTCCAACCCCAAAAGTAATAGGACTAGCTCTAATCTTATTACTTTCTTAGGGGCATAACAGTTTTTAGCTCTCAAGTATCGAAAGCCAAAATGCACAGGAGGGCCAAACCATGTAAGTCGGCATTCCGGTAAGGATTAACCCCGATCGTTGAATTACCCGTCACATACTCCCGACCAACCACCCAACAAATTGTAGTGTACTATGGAGGTTTTATTAAAGGTGTTATATATATGTACTAGTATTTTTGTTCAATATGAAAATATTCTAATCAAGTGATATTTTTATAGTTTTCAAGGAAACTATAGTAAACTACGTTTGTACATCCGTTCTACCCTGTGATCAGAGTGCTTTAATAAAACAAGCAGGACAAGTCTTAGTTACATTGTTTAATATAACTGAACACAGAAACTTGAACAAAACCTCCCTGGAGACTAGGTTTTCAAAACAAGAGGGCCCTTGATAGGCCTATATTGCTCCCATGAGTATATGGACACAAATATGATATACTGTCCTGAAGACATATGTCAAGAGTGAAACATAGTGAAAATAAGCCCTGCCCACAGCAGCCATGCTTTTGACGCAATTATCTGGCCCTAAGAAAATATTGGTAGACGGTCAGCCAAGGTGAAATTATAATGAAATCAGTCCAGTGGTTTCAGACAAGAAGAATTTTTTATAAAGACATATTGTCAAAATAAGTCCCATGTTTTCCGATGGAATGAACAATCATGGTAGAGGGTCATTCATCATCCAATTATGTTAAAATCGGCTTCTTGTGGTTTAAAGGCATATTATTACAATATAGTTGCATTTGATGCCAATTATTTTCATTGAGTTTTTCAATCCGAATTTACATTTTATATACAAATTTCAATAACTTACAACTAGAAAATAACACATTAGATTGCCGCATCCCGCATGTCGCGCCCGCCCAGCGTTGACGAAAAACTTTAACCGGCAACTTTAACCGGACACACGAACGGACGGACGGACGGACGGACGGACGGACGCCAAAGTGAAGACTATGTTGAATAGAATGAAAATATGGATGATGATACACACTCGTGAAGTTTCAAGGCAATGGATGTTGTAGGTGCAGAGATATAGTACATTGAAAAACTTTACCAAATTTAAAAAACTAGATGGCCGCAGCCCGAATGTCGCACCCGCCGAATGTTGACCAAAAAACTTAAACAAAAAAACTTTAACCGGACACTCGGACCTACGTACGTACTGAGTACTACTGACGGCCACCAAAGTGCAGACAATCGCGTTGTCCGCAAGCGGGCAACTACAAAAGATCGAATGAGAGGGGAATTAACATTGGCCGTTGTTTGGAGGTGACCTCCTAGGAGAGGTGACCGTTATGGGAGGGAGGGTGGACTATACAAGATACAATTGAACGACCTTAAGCTTACGGTTGAGCGGTGGTATACATCTTTTACAGAATGAAGCAAGATGATGATAAGAAGACGTGTGCGGAAATAGGTAAAGGAAAGGCTTGAACTCACGCCCCTAAGGTTTTTGAAGCTATATGATAGTTTGTAACTACAGTTGAGCATGCGCAGCAACAAATCTGGCTTCTATAAGTTATGTACATTGTTGTCTTCATTGATGCGGACCTCCGACAAGTCAACTGTTTTCATTTATATAAATTAAAAGAGAGACAGACGATTGTGTTAATTTTTCAGCGTACACAATAATGCACATTTTGTTAGTTGACGACAATCTAGCAAAATGTGCGTTAGCGCGTTTGTTGAGAAATGAACATAATCGTCCTGTTATATTTCTTAAATGCTATGTAAATGAAAAATAGATGGCTTTATTGAGGAGGTCCGCATCAATGAATACAGGATGTGTTTATGTGCATGCGTAACTGTAGTTGCAAAATTTTACATAGCTTCGAAAACATAGTCGTGAGTTCGAGCCCGTCCCCGACCTCTTTTTTCGAATATTTTCTAGTTGTTGTAAGTCATTGCACTATGTACATAAAATGTAAAATTCGAATTGAAGAAAAATGTAATAAAAATATTTTGGGTCAAATGTAACTATATTGTAATAATATGCCTTTAAGACAAGAATGTTAAATTTCTTACTATTGGTTACAGTGACAACTAAATGACCTAATGATCCAACCAATCAAATTCTGGTCAAGTTCGGCAACATTCCAGCAAGTAGTTTGTAGATCTTATTTAATGGTGTTTTTTTTTCATTTGACCTACTGACCAAGTTTTTCAAACATTCAACATTCTCTGAACAGTTTTGCTTTCCCCCACCAAAATCCAAAATATGTTTCCTGTGAAATTTCATCAACATTGGCCCATTGGTTTTAGAGGAGTGAGTGAGTATTGGTGTTTAACGGCATATCGACAGATAAGGTCATTTAAGGCCGGGCCAACTATCCCGCATTCAACCTGTCCATGATGAGGGAAATTCCCAAAATCAGAACTCAATATTTACAAAAACTATATATTCAGTCCTGAAATCATAATATCCAGACCTGGTGCCAGGTCCATGCCACACCATAGTCACTTAGCTCTTGCCCCAAAGTAATAGGATTACCTATAAGCTTATTACGTCTTAATGGAGCATAACAGTATTTAGCTCTCAAGTACAGGGGACATGTAAATGAGGGCCAACCATGTAAGTCGGCATTCCGGAAAGGATGAACACCGATCGTTAAATTACCCATCACATGCTCCGACCTACCACCCACTGGTTTTAGAGGAGATGTTGTTTATCAAGTGTGAACAGACGGACAATGGACAGTGGGTGATCACAAGAGCTCACCTCGCACTGCATACTCATGTGAACTAATAATAAACAAGTTGCACTCTGCATGGGTTAACTCATTTCAGACAGGACATACATTCACTGGCATGGGAATTGCAAAAACATATTTTTTTTCTTTTTCAACTCTGACAATTCATTTGAACTGTCCCATCAAGATGGTCTAAATGGTAGCCAAAGCATATACTTTTAATGAGAAACTAAAGCAAGTGAGCAGTGACTCACGTATGTCTACAGCCACTGCACCACCAACACAGCAATGCATACCTGGGCTCGTATTTACTCAGGTTTGAAATCTTATCTACTAGAACATTATACTAGAAATGTGGCCTATCGGCACATGAATGCCCCTGCTGGCCGCCAAAGAAAAGCGATGGCACATTTGATTAGAAAATATATAAGTGAATGACATTGACCTTGGGGTTATGCCTGGGTTGGGCATTTAATGCTGAATAATGATGTGAATACATCATCTAAATATGAATAATAAATCCATGAAAGGAAACATATGCTAAAAGAAATTTACGAAATGTTATTATAACTGAATGACCTTGACTTTGGGGTTGAGGGGGCGTGGCATCTTGTGAATGAGGTAGGTTGATGATATGAAGACATCAGCCAAACATGAAAAGATTCCATAAAGGGAATCAGAAACGGGAAGGAATTTACGAAATGTTAAGTTTATCGAACAACTAAGATAATTATAAGTGCACGGACTTGACCTTGGGCTTGAGCGTGGGTGGGGCACCTTGTGCAGAATGTAGCAGGATGATGGTAGGAAGACATCAGCCAAATATGAAAAGATTCCGTGAATGGAAACAGAAAAATGTTAAGTTTATCGAACAATGAAGCTATAGGTGAATGACCTTGACATTGAGCTTGAGCAGGGGCAGGGAACATTGTGCAGAATGAAGCAGAATGATGATAGGAATACATCAGCCAAATATGAAGAGATTCCATGGAGGAAAACAGAAATTAGAATTAATTTACAAAATGTCAAGTGTTTGTGATGCACGTGACTGGTAACACTATATGCCCTATCACCATTCAGTGGGCATAAATTGATTAACTTCCAAACTATTTGTTTTCAAGTACTGACATTTTCATGGCCACTGGAGTTTGTCATTCCATATGACTGACACAAATTTTACAATATTTTGTTTACTTATGACACAATGTTTAGATTTAGAGTAATTATTGAGTTTAAAGAATGTATTCTTGAGTTTCAATAACGTATATGAAACTTATTTTGGTATAATAAGAAATCCAAACGGCTAAATGTGAGATAGTTTGTCTGTGATATAGAATGACCAACAATAGTTTTTAAAGTAAGATATTTCAAGCACGAGTACGCTGGGAATAGGACTAGTCTAAAGGGAGGAATATATCTCCCAGGGTTTTTTCTTTTATAAAAAATAGGTTCAGGAAAGGGTCTTTTAGACCACTATAGTAGCAAAAGTAACATCACATGGTAAGGGAATAAAAATATAAAAAATATAAAATAAAATATAATCTTCTTCCTATAGAAGATTACAATATTAATGGCTAAATATAAAAGAAGTTCAATCATACATAATGTTAGTTCTTTGTGAGCCAGTCACAAATTTATGTGAACTGCATGAAACTAGATGTTCCGATAAAATCGACAGATGCTCCAGATGCTGCTTTTACTTTAAATAAAAACAAATTGCAAACGACTTTTTAAAACAAATTTGACCTTAACCACGCATGCATGGAGGCTGCACATATCAAGCATGGAATACAGATATGGATGAATGATATAGAATGTATGCAAAGTTATCAAGTAAATAATCCAAGGGTTACACGGATATGAAGCTAACACTTTTATGCTAAACCTGTAACACAAGTAAGTCATTGATCTTGATCTTGGGCGTGGGGCCAGCATGGATGGACCACGGAATGAAAGCAAACACAAAAACTTTTAAAGCAAATATCAAAGTCATTGGACATTGCCATTGAGTTTGGCAAAAGACAACAATTGGTTATATTTATTGTCTGTTTTCTTTCTCGAAATGTTTTCATACTTCACTTGTGCATTTGCATAGAACTAAACCTTCATTCAAACGATTTTCCACCCCTGCATACATTTGCTTTGTATACGCGATTTGAAAAATGGGACATATTAGGAAAGTATGTCCTAGCTGAAGATTTGGCTGAGTCCTTCACCTCGACTCAGTCAAATGGTGACAGATTCGAACAGTCTCGCATGTATTTACTTTAAACAATATTTGATTCATTATGGTATTATGGTTTCAAGCTGACCTGTTCGCTTGACCTTTCACCTTTCACAATTAACATACGTAATTTGGACTGTTCTATGTTCTTAAAAGGTAAACTTTCATCACACACAACTAGTCGGTATGCCAAGGACCTATAGCATGTCGTTCATAAATGGGCCCCGATTGCGAAAAGGGATCTTATGACATTGGCTCAACTTACAGCATCAGCACATCTATACATTTGAGATTATGGTCGGTAATCACTGTGCTGATGGTGATAAAGCACACTGGCAACTGAAGAGTGAGCAATTGCGCATGCTGATCTGGGACTATGTTGATCACTTGTCATAAGGTATGTTTTCCCATCTGGCAGCCCAAATATAGCATGTCATCATGCCATGTGTAGATGTCAAATAAAACCGGTTTAATATATAGCGGTTATGTGAATGATTGCGAGTTACAAGTAACGACAAAACCATTGCACCCCTATCTGTAAAATGGAATCTCATAGAATATTTGGGTCAAGGTCAAGCCGACAGGTCAGCTTGAATCTACTATACATGTATAAGACAATACACACTAAATAATGGGAATTGACCGAAAGCATTACTTATCGGGGACATCTCCCTATTGCAGGCACTACACAGAGGCAAGGTACGGTTAATATTTTGAGCGAAGTGGCCTAGGGGTTAGAGCGTCGGGCTTCTGATCCAAGGGACGTAGGTTCGACTGGAGGCGTTGCGTGTCTTTGAGCAAGACATTTTATCCACATTGCTTAAGTTTACCCAACTTTAAACGGGTACCGATAATTCGTAGTTGCTCAGTGACTTCAGTTTTAAGTTTTTTATTTCCATACATAGTCATATACAAACAATAAATGAGTTACAAGCAGTTTAACAACATGCATTTATAGGTTACACTCCTTGTTTACAATCAACTATGAGTACATGTATTGTAAATAATTATAGATTATAACGTATTGTTCATACATGGTTAGGTTGGATTTATTTAAGAATGTTATTTAGATGAGAGAATAGAGTTGAAAATGAGATATGGTGAAATAGGTTTAGTGAATAATAATTGAGCAACACATCACGATACAATAGTATTTTAACGGTATATGCTGCTATATCATAACTGTAATATTTGTATGTATAATCAGAAGGTTCGTGTATCTCTAAATGCGTGTTAGTCTAATTGGATAACATTCCATTTTCGTTCATGAACTATGAACTTATTTCTATTAATTGCTATTTATTTTTCAATATTTTGTGTTGCCTTTAGGTAAGACATAAACTCTGGAAATTTAGGTTCCGTGTTTCTTAATGTACATGTATATATAAAGTATTTTCCTAGTATGATACAAAAGTTGAAAAACTTGTTGTCTTGCTCATATTGCCCGAAGCAAACAGCGTGCCAATCAAAATTACATACAATATTATTATTGTTTAATAA
>JAQRGA010001313.1:0-11763 GCA_029237695.1 Conchocele bisecta
TATGGCCGCAATATACATCTGATATATGCGGAAGAATGTGTCCTACAATCATCATAAGTTGACGATTGTCTTCATTTTTATATCTGTGCACGTGATCAGAAGCATGCAACGCATATATTGCAATTTCAGTCATATAGAGTCACTCAAACTGCATTAAATCCAATATGGCCGCCGTAAAAGTATTATAATTTGATGTATAGGCCAGTCTATAGGCTAGCATATTACATGTAATTAGGTCATGTCAAAACAATCGGAATAGCCCACTTAATAAGTCACCTACTGTCTGTTTCACGAAACCTGCCCAAATGTTACGGCCATATAAACAATGCAAAAATAATACCTTTTTTGATAATATTAAATTAAAGCAAAATTTAAGAATGAGCCTTCTTTTTATTCGTGAAGTTCGGTCAAATATTGATTTTATTGCGAAAGAACAATTTCCCCATGTTAAATCCCCTTAACTTTTGTTTTCTAAGTTAGATCATTTCTAAGCTATCTAACCAGGTTTCAGAATCAATTTCCAAAATATTTCGTTTTTTGACTCCTCCCCCAGCTCCTCCACCTCGTTTTCCCCCATGTTAAATTCCCATAGACAAACCAATTTTTCATAATAAAATCAATATTTGACCAAATTTCACGAAATAAAAAGAAGGCTCATTCTTAACTTTTGATAAAATTTAATATTATCATAAATAATATTGTTTTCTCATTGTTTATATGGCCGTACAACTTGGGCGGGTTTCGTGAAACAGACAGTAGTAACTTTGACAAACAACGTTTACCCCACTATACCCTATTGTTAATCGGGTTCTATTAAATAGACAACAACACAGGCGATGATAATGATTATATTTATTCTGGAATATGTAATTATATAAAACATATGTCAAGACATGTACAGCATCGATGTGTTAACTCTAAGAAGTAGTATTATATTAAACATGTCTTTCAATCAATGGTTACTAAATTAGTTTATTTAAATTAATTCCACTAGCGTCTATAATGTTAATTTCTGTCTAAAGATTTGACATTGTAATCATCACAGAAAAAGAAAGAAATATAAGAAAAAAATGTCACCCAGTTTTATTTTTTTATTATTGGTAACATATAACGAAAATTACCAAAGTATGCCTAGCCAAACTGTTTTCTCCCGCTGACTTTTCTCATAACAAGTTACGTAACTTATTACAACCCTGGGGATGTTTTGGGAATATTATCAAATATATTTTTCGATTGATGTATATCCGTCATTTACTGTGCATGAAGAGAAAAAACACACATTTTATATCAGAGACATTATTTGAGACACAGTCACTTTAACGTACATGTATACAGAGACACAACAGGCTACTTTGTATTTGCCGAATACGCACTGACTAGTAACATATTGTTGTATCAGGCATTGACCTGATACGAATATCCGGGTTGCAAGAAATTGAAAACTAACGTTTCCTTGGTCGAACGGCGTAACATCACTTTACCGAATTACGTCAGTGGAAGGACATCACGGAATAATTCGGCGTTCTTTTCAACGGAAACGACGTCATAATTGCTCATTATTATTTTGCTTAAAAACATTTACCTGATAAATAGAATACCATGCTAATCTCTTTTCATATCAAGTTTATCAAGAATTCGGAAATTCTTACGCTTCGGAATTCCTACGCCTTTCCTAGCCTTGCCCGATAAACTTGATATCAAAAGATTCGTATGAACATGAATTTGCTTCCCACATTAACGTGTTTCTCTAATGCTACCATTTTGTGCCTACGCGTTCATGTCATTAAATGTAGGACATCCACGGAATATTTTTCAAAAACAAATGTTATCAGAACAAATGTTATTGTTGGTTTCAATTTTGCACTTACGAACTTCTTAGTCATACGAATTCTACTGTCTGTTTTACGAAACCTGCTAAAATGATACGGGTATATAAACAATGCAAACCAATTTGTTTTCGACACTATTAATTTACAGCAAACTTTAAGAATGCGCCTTCTTTTTATTTCGTGAAATTCGGTCAAATGTTTGACAATTTCCCACGTTAAATCTCTCTGGCATAGACATATTCACAGAGTGATGATGTATATTAGGGTGATGGGCGTACGATTGGTATATGGGTACCTTATGTGAGTCAAAAAGGTGCACGGGTCTCAAAATTGCGGCGGCCAGTGGCAGCAGCAGCGCGAGGTTGGTACATTTTGTATTTACGTTCACACTTACATTCAACTTTGACAAAAACATACAACCAAGGGGATGGCGGTATATGTCCCCGATAAACGACTACTAACGTCTTCACTGAGGCATCATTAACAAGTTATTGAAGGTACACATATACATGTTCATTTGTTTATTGTATGACATATTGCCAACTAATATGCATTATTTTAACATATTTTTCGGCAAAATTATGTTGGCACACCTCATACGCCCGAAAGAAATAGGTGTATGCACTCGGAAAAGGTGTCTGGAACTGGTTAGTACACCACTTTGGACACGGTGATATTTGTAGAGTGAATGATCCTCTCTCTCTATCTCTCTCTCTCTCTCTTATTCCCTCTCTCCCTTCTCCCAGCGTCTCTCTCTCTCTCTCTCTCTCTCTCTCTCTCTCTCTCTCTCTCTCTCTCTCTCTCTCTCTCTCTCTCTCTCTAGTTCATCTTTTCTTATGCGTCTCCTTCGTATTCATTAGTTCATTGTGAATTTCGATCAGCAGAGAGCATGTTGATCTACCATTTGCAATTTTGTGTTCATGTGTACCTCGATCTGTCCTTGGTTTTCTCTATTATTAGTGTGTACTCGTGCACAGGTTGTTGAAGAATGGTTCATATTTCGTTTTTGTGTTATTTCGGTATCTCTGGTGGTTTACGTGCATCGTTGTTTTTTAAAACATTGTTACCAACATATAATTTACGACACCTCCCGCGAATTACACTTAAAAGTACAAAGGTGAGACACAGGGCTTCTACCCGCGAACATTTTTAACCAATAAAACCATTATTGTTTTCAACCGATAACAATACAACTGGTCCCAAACTGTTTGTTGAGACTGAACCGCCAATGCAAGTGAAACATTTATATATCCTGAAAACGTCAAATATTCTCGGATAGATTACCGAGCTCTTTGGGCGGAACAAATTGTTTACATAGCCAAGAAAACACATTTCTGTTAGCGCGACGTTCATTGATTAACACATATGTGTCATCCATTACTAGCGTGTCGGTAAATGTCGTAGCGGATACAGCTATCCGACTATTTAGACACATCGCGGGAAAATGAAATGTGTCCAAATAATTTAATTACACGTTTCGCCTAGATGTATTTGTTCAAAATTTAATGTAAGTGTGAACATAAATACAAAATGTACCAACGTCGTGATGCTGCTGCCACTGGGCGCCGCCATTTTGAGATCCGTGCACCTTTTTGACTCACATCAGGTACACATGTATGTTTACTCCTCCAGCTCCTCCAGCTCCTCCACTTCCTTTTCCCCCATGTTAAATTCCCATAGACAAACCAATTTTTCGTAATACAATCAATAGCTCACCAAATGTTAAGACTCATTCGGTAAAATGTAATACTATCGAAACAAATATTGTTTTTGCTTTATTTATACGACCGTACAATTTGAGCAGCCTTCGTGAAACAGACAGTAGTGAAACGTGTCCCTGTCTGGTAGTCTCTATGTATCAGCCTGATTACAGTGGAACCCTCTAAACCGGACACTCGGGAAAATATGGATGGTAAACTTAGATGTGTTTCATTGTTATTTACGACGTATCTCTGATTACAGTGGCCTTTCATGATTGCACTATAATGTGCCATGAAGCGTTAACATGTCTGATTTACAGTGGAACATCTCTAAACAGGACACCCTGGGAGTCTGGTTTGGAGAGGTTCCACTGTATGCGTTTGTCTTTTATAACGGCGTAGTTGGATGTTCGACGGAATGACCGGTCTACGGCTGGTTCTGTTGACCGCTAGGTGCTATAACAGGCGGCGGGTAGCTTGCCATTGCCATCGGTGGTGCCGGGTAGGTTGCCATGGGTCCTTGGTAGGTTGGCACATTTCCCGGGTATCCATATCCTGGTCCGGCTAGAAGCGTGGTGACTGAAACACAGAACCGTGAATGTATCTGGAGAAATGGGACTTATGGGTTATGCTCCAGATAAGGTGCGTATTGGCGTATTTTACGCACTTATTTTAGCAGAATACGCACTGATTATCAAATGTGGGATTACAAAATACTCACACACTTGTGAAAATACGCATTGATTTACTAATTGAGTAGTGCATATACTGTAAAAAAGTTGAAATTTACTTAGTTGAGCTGCCAAAAGAAAACACAGCTCAAATAAGTGAATGTTCAAATGTGTTTTATGATGATTCTATCATTTGTCCCCTATTTAATAAGGAAGCAAATCAATAATACATTTGTAAAAGTCAAATACGCATTGAATTTTAAATATGGGGTTAGAATAGTATATATATACGAAACTTATCTGGAGCTCCGTTATGGGTTATGCGACGAGTGTAGCTCAAGATCCGCCTGCGCATTTTAAATTAAAGGTACATTCCCACTTAGTAGCCAAGAAATGGCATTTACAGAAATTAAATAAGTGCATAATTGTATCAATTTTCCACCAGTTCTAAAAAGTACAAGTGCCCGTTATACATGACAATGAGGCAACTGAATAATCCTCTCTGTAATATACTATTATCGTGAAAGTTACTCCCCTAGAGAAATGTATTCCTCCATTTACCGTTCAATAAGGTTGGCTGTGTGTCCACAGAAGCTCACATAAATTTACATTATCGGCAGTATCAGGCCGTAGCCATATACTATGAAATGAGTTAATGGTTGTAATACCACAGGTGCGTGATGAACGTTTGATATTTAAATGTGCTATGCTTTATGTGAATTAAATCATCGATTATTACCTTCATACAATGTCCATCATCAGTGACATCTCCCGTGAATTACACTGATATATTCTCTCCGTAATTCCCGGGAGGTGTCGCTGTCGAGCAGTAGTATACCATCCGTAACCAGAAGTAAAAACCAGGATGAGGCGAACCAAGTCCAGAAATTGGGGTCAGGGAGCATATTCTCCCCGCCACCAACCCGGGGATTTGTTTAATTCTTAGCAAAAAAAGAGTCGACCGCCTTGTGTGCCTCATCCTGGTCACGGTACTGAATATGATGACACAAAGCACCCGAAATCGTAGAAAGAACGCACAAAACACCGTAATATGAAGCGATATCTCCTTTCAATCAATTTATATAATAAATTAACGCAATTTATTTGAAGAAATTGAGCAGCAAGGTATGTGATAGACAGAATAACCAGTTCCCCAGACGGCCCACACCCACGCCGGCCCGGGCTCGCCCCGCGCCACCGACCCCCCCTTCACCGCGAGCAAGACCATGTCGAACGCAGTGACTGCGACGCCGAGCAGTGACGCCGAGCGTGACAAGATCGTTTGAACGGGACAGAAAATGCCGAGCGTGACAAAAAATGTCGAGCGTGACAAAACATGCCGAGCATGACAACAACTACCGGAAGTAACAACAAGCGCATACTCTGGTTTTGTCAAGAGTACAGTTACCGCCGGATAAAAAATTCCAACCGAAGCACCTGTATTACGCTTGATCACCATCTACAGTCTGGTGGTAGGTACTAATAGCCGGTTTTGTTTGTACTCTGTAACAGTATGACCAGGAAGTTTTGTATGAGTGTAGCTATACGTTTCGTGGTAGGTTTGCGATCACCATAGCGCATAGCGCAACGTTTTTTAGGGTAGCGGGCGGGGTGGACATGTCTTGGCGATAATCACGGTGGTGTACTCGGAAATCGATGACTGTTCTCTGGCGGTGCACTTGGAACTTGATGCTTATTCTCTGGCGGTGCGTCAGCCCCTGCTTGTCGTTCCGACAGCGGCTGAAACATGCACATACAGGAACATATTATTACCATAGACGATGTAGAAGTTATTTTCTCTCTTCTTCGCGGCCCGGAGCACGATTGTTTTTACATCTTCGTCTGTCAGAGTCTGAGGTCGAGAGGCCTTAGTCTTAGACCGGATGTCATCTTTCAAGTCTGATATTTGTCCCATTCATTATAGACAGTCTTAAGCCCATCGGTCGAAATTGCATTGTCCTGAATGGCCCTGCTAATTATAGCATCAATGCTATTTTTGTTTGCCCATGCCGCGATGCGGTCATGTTTTTTGCTTTGGGCTTCTAGTTGGCGATCTACCAGGCGCCCATCCATGTACAGCAGCCCACCTCCGGACGCTGTTGCAAGTGCTTTATCGATGCCGTCGACCGTATTAGCAGCCTGTCGACTTTTTTTGGCGAGGCCCACATGGGCACATTCTTCATTGATGAGTAGAGTCTTGATCTCCAGGTTCCTGTTACCCAAATGCAGTCGGTTCAATCGCTGTGTCGGGTGCGGTTGGTAAACTAGGAGAGTGCTTTTGTCCTCCATCACATACATGTATCTAGCTCGATGCGCAATGTGATGACACTGGCATAGCTCGATAAGTCACCGGTTTTGGTGACGAAGTTTATAACACTCCTGGCTGGGACTTTAATTGGGGTGGTGTCAAAGATTGTAAAGGCAGACCTATATCCCGCACGCTTTGTAACGCCAGCTCTTTGTTTTGCACCGTTCAGTACGAGGTTCATCACGACTTCATCTGCAGCATTTCCCCTCGTATCCACAGAAGAGAGTGCCATTCGTAGAATCGTCCCGGATGCTGCCATGGGGTAACCCGTATATTGGTTATTCGCGTTGTTTCCAAACAACCACTCGAAATCTCCCGCTCGCAGCACACCCTGCTCCTCAGCACAAATTGTAATGACTGGCTTCCGCTGTCGTTCCAACAGGTACCGCTCGTTAGAGAGCCTAACTGCGTCGTCTACGTATGATGTTGTGGCATACCCGCCCGCGTCTGTTCCTTCGGAACCGAGATAGGCTGGTCTATATATGCTCATTACACAACCTCAAGCACGAGTGATATTGGGAGGTCGTGGTTGTTTATGGCTTGATGTCCATCAGTAACTCGTATATTCAACTTGTCGATCGTCCCAGACCGTGGCCGTTTGAAGTGTGGACTGTGGAACTCTACAATTTAGCTGCCCCCAAACTGCGTACTTGGGCAGTGAACACGATTGAGAAGAGACGAAGGAGTCCTGTCCACAACATTTTGTGTACTGGAGAGCTGGTCCAGGTAGACATGTAGACATATTTAACAACTATGATCCCGTGTAAATTCCAGTGGGCAACCCGCTTGTGGGTAACTCTAACAGAGAGGCCAGACCGCTGCTGAACTGAAAGTTACATTTGGCTGGGACAACAAATGTGATGATCTCGGTCGCTTTATTTACACTCAGAGCAATCCCTGATACAGTTGCAGCCAAGAGCACAGCTAATTGGTCAAAACAGTACAGCCCCGGCGCAATGGCTGCATCGCTGAGAGTGTGTTTTTTCCAGGCAACAAACTCGCCAGGCTGCACATTATGCCAACCGACCCAACAAATGAATGACCGAAAACCAATGGAGCATTAGGGTGGGCGAATAGACCAGCGGTACCCATCCCCCTTTCCCAGAGCACCATATGTTGCTTTGCTAATTATAGCGTCGCAACTGTCGCAACGACGTACAATTGAGAGCTAGGGCGAGCCCAAGGGGCGGCCCACACCCTCGCCGACCAGGGGATCGGCCCCGCCTCCCAGCCCCCTTTCCCATGATCAGCATGGTATGCGAACGCAGTGATTGCGGGGGAGAAGCATAGGGACGGCCCGCCCCTCCCCTGCCGGCTCGGGTTCTCGTTTTAGACGTGCCCGTACTAGTAGTATACGTGAGGTACAATGAAAGGTAAAAAGCATTGCCAGTGGCTCGTTCAAAGCTCCACGGAGCTATGTGGCCGTAGCTGTCTTGGGGACCACTGTACAGTTTACATTGCCCGACTGTGGAAAGGTGGCGGCACAAAGCCCTGCACAAAATGTGGAATAGATGTTATGAACCGCTGCTCTTTGTGCCAAGGTTACAGATATGAGAATGAGAAGGCGAAGGACTGGCAGCGAAAACAACGGGTCCTCGAGAAGGAGTTTCGACGTCTGGCTGCGATAGATGCCTTCTGAATTTCCTATTAGAGATACCTTAGCTACTGGATATACCCACCCAGCAACATGGCTACAATGGATGATCTTATCGAAGATATACTTGCACGAGATCTTGAACGACTCCAAACATTAATTTGAAGTCGATGGCGCCTTCGTGGGCTTCTCTACATGGAGGTTAGAATCAGAGGACCCGCTTGGCATTGGTGACATTGAGTTTGCGATGGTATGAACGCCAGGGCTGGCCGACAGATGCAAGAGAGGGAATTTGTTCTTAGAATCAAGTTCTTACGCGAGCGACACATCGAAGATAAGTTCGATCCGGTCAGAACAGAAAGGCGGAGAGGGCAGTGCGTCCTTGTGATTACCCGAGACACCACCCCAGGTGCGCTGACCGGGATAGACACACGGTGTTCTACCAGAATGCCTACCCAGTCACCGCGGTCGTCTATGGGCTCTACCACATCAAAGACCCAGATCCCGCCAACTTAGCCCCGATGAGAGATGGTGGCGTTGCCCAAAAATTATCATTTCGAAGGCGCCCTTAGGGGTCAGAGACAAACCCCCACACGGAGGCAGAAACTACAGGAGTGGGAAGAGAGAGTCCATGAACTAGGGTCTAGGGTTCAGGATGTTGTGGACCTGGAGAAGATACTGAAGCGGTCGATCGTCCTGCGGGACATCGCTGGTGAGGAGATGTACAACAGCGGCAAATACATAGGAAACGCAAACAACGCATACAAAAAAGTAGAACTCCTCGTCCACAACGGCCACGCCTGGCCCAATGACCTACATTTCCCAGGGTCCCGCCGGTATGAGGGTGAGGTGTGGGAAGCAATCCGACAGGCCACACAGGATAAGCCGCTCACAGTCTGGCTCCTTGGGGGTAGTTCCGAAGAAAAGCAGCTCACTGTCGACCAGTTCGTGCTCCAGGACGGCCGCATTTACAGGACGAAGGAAGCCCATGAGAGACTCCGGAAAGCCTTCAAACGTTGGGCGATGAATCCCTGGTTGACAAAACCTTAGGGGTGAATCATGCTGCGACACGAGAGACGTCGTCAGCATCGACATGAAGGCTTGTTACCGCGCCAGCTTCCAGGGAATGGGCGCGGCCAAACCCTATTTCGAGCGGTTCGGACATCCGGGCCACATGATGACCCGGGTTGCGATCAACGGCCCCCTACCCGAAGACATAGGTACCGTCTTCGCCGAGGTCCAGGAGCTCAACAGCTCTCGTCGTCTTGCCGCTGCCGCCGCCGCCGTTGTGGTAGCTTAGCTGGTGGTGTGTCGTTGTAGATAGGCGCGCTGCTGGGTGCCAGGTCTTTTTCTTGTCCTTGGTATTCCGGATTGGCGAGGTAGCCGGCGTGTTTCGGTGGCATGAAGCTGCTCGCCCTTGTCGCATCACTGGGCCGGGGCTACTGGGGGAAGGTACGGCTCGCTAATAATGCAGCTTAGACTTAATTCCTCTCCAAAGTCGCACAGCTTATGTGATACATACGCCTTGTGCAGCGCCGTTTTCTGGACGTAGACGTCAGTGGCCACTCGGACAGCCTCCCTCGGGGTCTAATCGCCGCAGCATCTCAAGCAGATTTATGTGGGCATACCCCAGCATGCCGCCCTCAGGTGCGTGTACTGGGGCTGTGACCCATCGTAGTATGTGAGGACATGGCATAGGGGGCACCTTTGAGGCGCCCCAACCAGGGCGACGCTTTCACGGGCGTCTCGCACAAGGAAATCAAGTTCACCAGCGTCAGTGACCAGGCGCCGCGTCAGCCTTTTGCCATCAGCCTTACTGCCCTGTGTGAATTTGCCGATGATACTGCATCCCTGGTGTCTGTCATCTGTGAGCCAAACCTTGGTTTGCTTCTCGAAAGCTACAATGGCCTTGCGGACCTTGATGGCCGTCAGAAGGTTCTTGTCGACTTGTGAGGAGCAGGGGCGTCGGGGCCCAGCTATTCTCTGCGAAATGCTTCCAAAACCAGGTGGGGATGTCGGGCTGGATGCCCTGTCTGAAATCCCACTCGATAACCTCGGCCAAGCCGGTGCCTATGTCTTGGGGGAGGGGCCGTTGATGCCTACTCTGGTCATGCGATGGGTCGAATGTCCGAACCGCTCGAAATATGGCTTGGCCTCGCCCATACCTTGGAAACTGGCGGGGTAGCAGACTATCATGTCGATGCTGACGACGTACCTCGTGTCAAAGTCCATAGTGTTCCAGAGGCCGCCGTGGCCGTTTTCTACACCGGTCCTTTGGATGTCATCGACGAGACTGGCCGGAGTCGGCTTCCAGCTGTTTCGTTGTTTGGCCATAATGCTCGCAGCATGGTTCATCCCGAAGGCTTGGTCGGCCAGGGATTCATCGCCCAGTATTTGACAGGCTTTCTGGAGTCTCTCGTGGGCTTCCTGCGTACTGTAAATGCGGCCGTCCTCGAGCATGAACTGGTCGACAGTGAGCTGTTTTCCTTTCGAACTGCCCCCCAACAGCCACTCCGCGACTGACTCATTCTATGTGGCCTGTCAAATAGCTTCACACACATCACCATGATACCGTTGGACCTCCCGGGACTGTGGTAAATGCAGGTATTCGGGCTGGGCGTGGCCGTTGTGGACGATGAGCTCTACTTTGCTGTATGTGTTGTTTGCGTTCCCTTTGTATTTGCCGCTGTTTTAGATATCCTCACCAGCGATGTCCCGCAGGATGATCGCACGTTTGAGGATCCACGTCGTCGACCGTAGGGCCGGTTTCGTGGACTCTATCCTCCTACTCCTGTATCTTCTGGCGCCTTGTGGGGGTTAGCCCCTTGCCTCTCAAGGCGCCTTCCAAATGCTCCACCACAGTCTAGGCCACACAATTAAGGTCGCCGTCGCGCATTGGGGCTAAGTTGACGGGGTCTGGGTCTCTGAGAGGGTATAACCCGTAAACGACCGCGGTGACTGGGTAGGAATTCTTGTAGAACACCTTGTCGATCCCGGTCACAGTCCATGGCTTGGTGTCTCGAGAGATCTCAACAATACATTGGCCCCTCCTCCTCTCTTTTCTGACCGGGTCGAATTTATCTTCGAAGACCCAGTCGTCTTCATCCTGCTGGCGCACGAACTTGATTTTCAGGACGAACCCCCTTCCGGGAGGGCTGCGACGTACTACTGTGCCACCCTATCGTCCGTCATGCGGGCATCTAGGGACAGTCGGCCGGCCTGGCATTCATACCATCGGCAATCTCAATGTCACCAATGTCAAGCGGGTCTTCTGCTTCAACCCTCCACGTAGAGAAGACCACAGCGGCACCATCAACTTTAAACTCGTCTTTGGTGTAGTTCAAGATCTCAATCCACAGCTCGTCCGCGTGAGGGGCCTGGGTGTCCAGGTCGATAAATTGTTGACCCTCTGGAGCTTGGTCTGGCGTTTATCTCTTCGATGAGTTCGTCCATTGTGGCCATGTTGCTGGATGAGTATACCCAGTAGTAAATGTATCTCTAATAGGAAATTCAGAAGGCATCTAGCGAAGCGAGGCGCCGAAACTCATTCTCGAAGGCCGCATTCTTTCGCTGCCAGGCCTTAACCTTCTCATTCACATACCCGCAAGCCTGACACAACGAGAAAAGGTTCATAACACCCTTCCCACATCTCACACAATGC
>JAQRGA010001316.1:0-14778 GCA_029237695.1 Conchocele bisecta
GTAATATGATTACAATATCTCTGCAAATCCGTGACAACAATGAGTGAATCAGTGATAACAATCCTTGCAAATCCGGGGGAACAAACAAGAGTGAATCATGAATAACAATATCCCTGCAAATCTGGTGACAACAATAGTGAATCAGTAGAATAACAATATCCCTGCAAAACTGGTGGACAGCAATGAGTGAATCAGTGATTAACAAATCCTGCAAATACGTGACAACCAGTGAGTTAATAACATGAATAAGGCAATTATCCCGGAAATGGGGGACAACAATGATGAATCATGAAAACAAATATCCCTGCAAATCCGGGGGGGGAACCAACAATGAGTGAATCAATGAATAACAATATCCCCTGCAAATGGTCCGGGGGAACAACAGTGAGTGAATCAATGAATAACAATATTCCCTGCAAATCCGGGTGGACAACAATGAGTGAATTTCATGAATAACAAAATCCTGCAAATCCAGACAACAGTGAGTGAATAAGAATAACAATATCCCTGCAAATCCCAATGAACAACAATGAGTGATCATGAATTACAAATCCCTGCAAATCGGTGAACAACAATGGAGTGGAGAATCAGTGAATATAACATGTCCCTTCAAATCTGGTGTCAAAACAATGAGTGAATCATGAATAACAATAGCCCATGCAAATCGGTGGGTGACAACAATGAGTGAATCAGTGAATAACAATATCCCTGCAAATAATGTGACAACAATGAGTGAATCATGAAATGACAATATCCCTGCTAATCCGCAAATCCTTGGTGACAACAGTGAGTGAATCATGTAATAAACAATAACCCTGCAACATCCTTGCCGACAACCAGTGAGTGAATCAGTGAATAAAAAATGCAATCCCCTAATTTCAAATCTTGGTGACAACAATGAGTGAATCATGAATAACAATATCCCTGCAAAATCCGGTGACAATTTAACAATGAGGTGAATCAGTGAATAAACAATATCCCTGCAAATCTGGTGACAATATGAGTGAAATCATGCATGAACAATATCCCTGCAAATCGGTGACAACACAGGTGAGTGAATCATGAATTAAACAATATCCCGGCAAATCCGGTGACAATCAATGAGTGAATCAGTGATTAACAATATCCCTGCAAATCCGGTGGGAACAACAATGAGTGATCAATGAATAACAAATATCCCTGCAAATCCTGGTTCGGGGGAAACAAAAGTGAGTGAATCATGAATAACAATATCCTGCAAATCTGGGTGGACAACAGTGAGTGAATCGAGAATAACAATATCCCTGCAAATCCGGGGGAACACCAGTGAGTGAATCATGAATAACAATATCCCTGGCAAAATCAAGTGACAACAATGAGTGAATCAGTGAAATAACAATATCCCTGCAATATCTAAAAGGTGACAACAAGAGTGATCTGAATAACATTATAATCTGCAAATCCGGTGACAACAATGAGTGAATCAGTGTAAACAATATCCCCTGCAAATGGGGGAACAAACATATGAGTAAATCTGAAATGAACAACAATGAGTGAATAATGAATAACAACTTATTCCCTGCAAATCCTGGTGACAACAGTGAGTAAATCATGAATAACAATATCCCTGCAAATCCGGGTGACAACAATGAATTAGTGATCCAGTGAATAACATATCCCCTGCAATGGTGAATCACAAAATGAGTGAATAATGAATAATCATATCTGCAAATCCGGGGGTGACAACAATGAGTGAATCAGTGAATAACAATCCCCTGCAAATTCGGGGGACAACAAAGAGTGAATCAATGAAATGAACAATATCCCCTGCAAATCTGGTGAGCAAAACAATGAGTGAATTCAGTGAATAACATATGCCCTTCTGCAAATCTGGTGACAGAAATGAGAAGAATCAGCTGAATACTAATATCCCTGCAAATCCGGTGACAATAGTGAGTGAATCAGGTGAATAACAATATCCCTGCAAAATCCGGGGGACAACAGTGAGTGAATCAATGAATAAACAATAAAAGCCCTGCAAATCTGGTGACAACAATGAGTGAAAATCATGAATAAAACAATATCCCTGCAAATCCGGGGGAACAACAGTGAGTGAATCAAGAATGATAACAATATCCCTGCAAATCCGGGTGACAACAATGAGTGAATCATGAATAACAATAAATCCATGCAAAATCCGGCGACAAACAGTGAGTGAATCAATGTATAACAATATCCCTGCAAAATCCAATGGTGACAACAGTGAGTGACTCATGAATAACAATATCCCTGCAAATCCGGCGACAAAACAGTGAGTGATCAGTGAATAACAATGTCCCTTCAAATAATGGTGACAACAATGAGTGAATCATGAATAACAACAATATCCCTGCAAATCCGGTGAACAACAATGAGTGAATCAATGAATAAAACAATATCCTGCAAATCTGGTGACAACAATGAGTGAATCATGGAATAACAATATCCCTGCAAAAAATAACGGTGACTAACAGTGAGGGAATCATGAAATAACAATATCCCTGCAAATCCGGTGACAACAATGAGTGTATCAGTGAATAACAATATCCTGCAAATCTGGTGACAATCAATGAGTGAAAATCATGAATCACAATATCTGCAAATCCGGTGACAACAATGAGTGTAATCAGGGTGAATAACATAATCCCTGCAAATCCACCCTGAAAGGGGGGAACAACAATGAGTGAATCAATGAATAACAATATCCCTGCAAAGGGGGGGGGCTGGTGACAACAATGAGTGAATCATGAATAACAAATATATCCCATGCAAATCTGGTGAAATAACAATGAGTGAATCATGAATAAAAATTCAATCTACTGCAAATCCGGTGATAACAATTGAGTGAATCATGAATAACATATCCCTGCAAATTTTATCCGGTGTGACAACAAGATGAGTGAATCATGAATAATAACAATATCCCTGCAAAATCCGGTGACAACAATGAGTGCAAATCATGTATAACAAGATCCCTGCAAATCCGGGGGAACAACAATGAGTGAATCATGAATTTAAAACAAATATCTGCAAATCCGGGCCGGGGGAACAACAATGAGTGAATCATGAAATAAAATAACAATATCCCTGCAAAATCAGGTGGGGGGAACAACAATGAGTGGAATCAGTGTAATAACAATATCCCTGCAAATCTGGTGACAACAGTGAGTGAATCATGAATAACAAGATCCCTGCAAATCTTTGGTGACAACATGAGTGAATCATGAATAACAATATCCCTGCAAATCCGGGGGAACAACAGTGAGTGAATCATGAATAACAAAAATCCCTGCAATCCGTGACAACAATGAGTGAATCAGTGAATAAAACAATATCCCTGCAAATCTGGTGACAACAATGAGTGAAACATGAATAACATTATCCCTGCAAATCTTGGTGTGACAACTATGAGTGAATCAGTGAAAATTCAAAATATCTGCAAATCTGTGGTGACAACAATGAGTGAATCATGAATAACAATTTCCCTGCAAATCGGTGACAACAGTGAGTGAATCATGAATTAAAAACAATAATCCCCCCCATGAACAAATACTGGTGACAACAATGAGTGAATCAGTGAATAACAATATCCCTGCAAATCTGGTGACAACAATAGTGAATAATGAATACAATATCTCGCAAATCCGGGTGACAACAATGAGTGAATCAGTGAATAACAATCCCTGCAAATCCGGGGGAACAACAAGAGTGAATCAAATGAATAACAATATCCCCTGCAAATCTGGTGACAACAATGAGTGAATCAGTGAATAAACAATATCACCTGCAAATCTGGGTGACAAAACAATGAGTGAATCATGAATAACAATATTCTCTGCAAATCCGGTGATTAACAATGAGTGAATCAGTGAATAACAATATCCCTGCAAATCTTGTGACAACAATGAGTGAATCATGAATAAAAACAATATCCCTTGCAAATCCGGTGACAACAATGAGTGAATCAGTGAAATTAACTATATCCCTGCAAATCCGGTCCGGGGGGGGAGGGGAACAACAAGAGTGAATCAGTGAATACGATATCCCTGCAAATCCCGGGTGACAAACATGTGAGTGAATCAGTGAATAACAATATCCCTGCAAATCGGAGACAACAGTGAGTGAAATTAATCATGAAATTAAAACATATCCCATGCAAAATCTGGTGACAACAATGAGTGAATCATGAATAAACAATATCCCCGCAATCCGGGGGGAACAACAGTGAGTGAATCAATGAATAAACAAAATATCCTGCAAAATCCGGTGACAACAATGACGTGAATCATGATAACAATGATCCATGCTAATCCGTCTGACAACAGTGAGTGAAATCATGAATAACAATATCCCTGCAAAATCCGGTGACAACAGTGAGTGATCATGTAATAATCAATATCCCCTGCAAAATCGCGCACAAACAGTGAGTGAATCAGTGAATAACAATGTCCCTTCAAAATCTTGGTGACAACAATATGAGTGAATCATGAATAACAATATCCCTGCAAAATCCCTGGTGACAACAATGAGTGAAATCAGAATGAATAAATCAATATCTGCAAATCTTGTGACAACAATGAGTGAATCATGAATGACAATATCCCTGCAAATCCGGTGTAGACAACAGTGAGTGAATCATGAATAACAATATCCGGGCAAATCCCAGTGACAACCGGGGGGCATGAGTGAATCATGAATAACAATATCCCTGCAAATCCGGGGAACAACAATGAGTGATCAATGAAAAAATAACAATATAACCCTGCTAAATCCCGGGGGAAAACTACTGTGAGTGTAATCATGAATAACAATATCCCTGCTAATCTAAGGTGACAACAGTGAGTGAAATCATGAATAACAATATCCCTGCAATCCGGGGGACAACAGTGAGTGAATCATGAATAACTATATCCCTGCATAATCAGTGACGAACAATGATGAAAATCAGTGAATAGCAATATCCTGCAATCTGGTGGACAACAATGAGTGAATCATGAATAACAATATCCCTGCAAATCCGTGACAACAATGATGAAAGGGGAATCATGTGAATAACATATCCCTGCAAAATCTGGTGACAAATAACAATGAGTGAATCATGAAGTAATAATATCCCTGCAAATCCGTGACAACAATGAGTGAATCATGAATAACAATATCCCTGCAAATCTGGTGACAAACAATGAGGAATCATGAATAAAACTATATCCCTGCAAATCCGGTGACAACAGTGAGTAAATGATGATAAAATCAATACCCTGCAAAATCGGTGACAACAATGAGTGAATCAGTGAAATAACAGTAAATCCCTGCAAATCTAAAGGTGACAACAAAATGTAGTGAATTAATATGAATAACAATTAATCTCTGCAAATCCGGAAAGGTGACAACAATGAGTGAATCAAGTGAATAAACAATCCTGCAAAATCCGGGGGAACAACAAAGAGTGAATCAATGAATAACAATATCCCTGCAAATCTGGTGACAACCAATGTGAATCAGTGAATAACAATATCCCTGCAAATCTGGTGACAGCAATGAGTGAATCAGTGAATTAAAACAAAACTATCCCTGCAAATACCGGGGGTTGGTGACAATAGTGAGTGAAATCAAAGTGAATAACAATATCCCTGCAAATCCCGGGGGACAACAGTGAGTGAATCAATGAATAACATATCCCTGCAAATCTGGTAAGAAACAATGAGTGAATCATGAATAACAAATATCCCTGCAAAATCCGGGGGAACAACAGTGAGTGAATCAATGAATAACAATATCCCAATCCCTGCTAAAATCCGGTGACAACAATGAGGTGACATGAATTAATAACAATATCCATGCAAAATCCAGCGACAACAGTGAGTGAATCAATGTATAACAATATCCCTGCAAAATCCGGTGACAACAGTGAGTGAATCATGAATAACAATATCCCTGCAAATCCGGCGACAACAGTGAGTGAATCAGTGAATAAACAATGTCCCTTCAAATCTGGTGACAACAATGAGTGAAATCATGAATAACAATATCCCTGAAATCCGGTGACAACAATGAGTGAATCAGTGAATAACAATTTATCCCTGCAAATCTGGTGACAACAATGAGTGAATCATGAATAACAATATCCCCCTGCAAATCCTGGGTGACAACCAGTGAGTGAATCATGAATAACAATATCCCTGCAAATCCGGTGACAACAATGAGGTGAATCAGTGAATAACAATATCCCTGCAAATCTGGTGACAACAATGAGTGAATCATGAATAACAATATCTCTGCAAATCCGGTGACTAACAATGAGTGAATCAGTGAATAAAACAAATCCCTGCAAAATCCGGGGGAACAACAAGAGTGAATCAATGAATAACAATATCCCTGCAAATCTGGTGACAACAATGAGTGAATCAGTGAATAACAATATCCCTGCAAATCTGGTGACAAACAATGAGATGAATCATGAATAACAATATCTCTGCAAATCCGGTGATAACAATGAGTGAATCAGTGAATAACAATATCCCTGCAAATCTTGTGACAACAATTAGTGAATCATGAATAACAATATCCCTGCAAATCCGGTGACAACAATGAGTGAATCAGTGAATAACAATATCCCTGCAAATCCGGGGGAACAACAAGAGTGAATCAGTGAATAACAATATCCCTGCAAATCCGGTGACAATAGTGAGTGAATCAGTGAATAACAATATCCCTGCAATATCCCTGACCATATTCGGTCAAAAATAAAATTTGACCCCAATTTGACCTCACAGGCCACGCCCATTTTTGACCCTGGGGTCACCATTTTAACATATTTGAAAGAGCATTGTACATCGATCATTCCTAACAAGTTTCGTCGAAATCTGGCTGGCGGTTCACGAGAAGAAGATTTTTTAAGAATTTGTGCTATTTTTAGACGGTGGTCATCTTGGATTAGCGACGACCTCCGTTTTAACAAATCTGAAAAGGCTTCACCCATGGACCATAACAGTGAAGAAGAATTTTGAAATCTCTAATAAAAGAACAACCTTTTGACCTTTCGGGGCCATCTTGGATGACATGACCATCCAATTTCGACAAAAAATGCACCATAGCGATCGCCTCTTTGATACCTTCAATTTGATAGACATGACCATATTCGGTGAAAAATAAAATTGTACCCCAATTTGACCGCATGGGCCACGCCCATTTTTGAACCCTGTGTCACCATTTTAACAAATTTGAAAGAGCATTGAACATCGATGATTCCTACCAAGTTTCGTCGAAATCCGGCTGGCGGTTCATGAGAAGAAGATTTTTTAAGAATTTATGCTATTTTTAGGCGGCGGCCATCTTGGATTAGCGGTGACCTCCATTTTAACAAATCTGAAAAGGCTTCACCCATGGACCATAACTTTTAAGTTTGGCTACCATGGGCCAAGAAGTTCATGTGAAGAAGAATTTTGTAATCTCTAATAAAAGAACGACCTTTTGACCTTTCGGCAGCAATCTTGGATGACATAACCATCCGATTTCGACAAAAAATGCACCAGAGTGATCGCCTCGTTGATACCTTCGATTTGATATACAGTCGAACCTGTGTTAACGACCACCTGTGAATAGCGACCACCTGTCCACAACGGCCAGTTAAACCCACCACCCCCCCCCCCCCCCCCCCCCGTCTAATTTGTTCTTTAAAAGACCTTGGAATAACGACCACCTCTGAACAACGACCAGCGACCAGCGATTTTCGTTCCCACGCGGCATTTTTGACTGGAAACAGCGACCAATAGCGACCATTAGCGACTAAGTCATGTTTTGTCGGCAAAAAAAAATAACATCGCTATCGCCGATTTTCCTTTCATCACAAAACTCGGCGACACAGGGAAAAGTTGCCGACAGATTGCGACAGAAATGAAAACATTTACCTTGCCCGATATGGTCGGTGTCATTTTGGCGACATTAAACATTTTCAATGAAAAATATTGAATAACTCCATTAACGGTAATTCCCGATATGTATTCCGTGTCGTGTATTCCAATAGGCATAATGCAATTCTGCGTAAGTCATAAAACTCCATCATTAGCTGGCAAACTGTGTTTAGAACGATGCTGATTCGTCTACAGTGACAAGACTAAGACTTCAAACAAACACACCGCGCGTGTCAAGTGTAAATTTCACACATCGGGGCACAAGGCCATATCAAAGATCAATACACGCGGTTGCTGACATCAGTCACGTAGTCCACACTAGACTGGTACCCTGTCTGATGTGCAGCATATATAGCGTTATTCCTAGCGACCGGGAACCAGTCTAAAGTGACACGACAAACGTGTTTATATGAATTGGGTCTCGATCTCCGACAAATCCCGGCTTATTGCATTAGCGACCAGACCAGGCAGTGGTTTACATGGTTTACAATGCTCGCGAATCTGTAATTAAAAACATCAGTAATTACGTCAGCGGACATTGCCAATTCGTCATAGGCTGCTTAAATATTCGGGCTTGACCAGGATAGTATACAGTACATTGGACAGAAAGCAAATAAGCCTGGTGTTCTCTCCTGATTTGGACACCTAGCTCGTGTGGGTTACTCGACTGGACGCATTCAATGAAATATTTTTGTTACAAAAAAACTCGCGGTTTTCACAGGCCGCGCCACATAGGCCATTGTTTTAATACAGACTATATGACCGTTATTAATTTCAACTGGTGGTGTGAAATACTAATGGTCATGCTAAATTAAACCACTTACATGTAATTACAACAAGCTATTAAATGGTGCACCAAAGCGAGCCGCGAGATATACTTATCGTGAAGATAATTACTCCCCTTTGTATATAATTTCCAAAGCGAGGCTGGGTTCAGAACACTAACAACAAGATGACAAAACAAAATAAATTGACTATTTTAGCCATTTTCGTGCAATTTTTAATTGATGAAAAGCATGCATATATATTACAATAGAATGCTAAAAACATGGCCGACTTTGTTGTGAAACTGGGAAAATGTTCGACCCTTGGAACAACGACCACCTGTCAACAATGACCACTTTGGCCACTTCCCTTTGCCGGTCGTTGTTCACAGGTTCGACTGTAATTGACATGACCATATTCGGTCAAAAATAAAATTTTGACCCCAAGGGCCGCGCCCATTTTTGACCCCGGGATCACCATTTTCATGAGCTTTCCTCCCCCTCCCACCCTAACCCCCCCCCCCACCCCACCCCCTAATTAAGCAGGTTAAATACGGGATCGAACCCTTTGGCCCAGCCTACACTGGTCGCAAAACCCATAAGACCCATTTCTCCAGTGATGGCCACATATAGACCCGTGTTTGTCAAGACCACCATCCACGCCATCGTGTACGAGCCGTCTCACCTTATGCCAGGCAGGGTCACAGGAAATGGCCGCGAGAGCGTTGGTCAGCACCTCCGTATACTCCTTCTGTGTAAACAGCACGTTGGCACGGTTACTGTACAAGATGGCCGCCTCCTTATATAGTTCCGTCGACTGTTGGGCCACATCTAGGGCCTGACTGTAGAGGGCGAGGGCCGACTCATGCCTGCCCTCCTTCAGCGCCGAGTTGCCCCGGGCCTTCAGCGTTTCCAACTCGGCCCGCAGCTCCTCCACTGTAAACGCACAGGGTATGTAATACTGGGGGGCGTTTCACTAAATTTTGTACGGCTAAAATGTTCGTAAGTGCAACTTTAAGATCGTCTGGACATTTCAATTGATGGATTTACATTTATTGAGCATAGGCTGCATATGCAGCCTCTGCTCAATAAATGTAAATCCAATAATCATTTACAAGAAAACATTGTTAATGTGAAATTTACAGACTATCATAAGTTTGCACTTACGAACATTTTAGTCGTACAAAGTTTAATGAAATGCCTCCCAGGGCTCCACATGTGGTGCATATTGGTGTATTGCATATATTTATTTTAGCTGCGTAAGCATTGATTTTCAAAAATGTGAGCACTCATTGATTTTCAAATTGAAGTCCGAAAGGATGAAAATGCTCTAATAAAGTTGAAAATTTCGTTATTTGGGATTAAAACTAGAAAATGTGTTCATAGAACACCGATGCCCCACCTACTGCTTTGACAGTAAACAAAAACGGCCATATATCGCTCACCTGTGCAATGTCACAAAAATCAAGCAAATACTGGTATGTAAAGTTGTCACCACATATACATCAAAATAAGCCCATGACAGGCACAAAATGTCAATGCGACAAACTTGAGAAGTCACCAGGGTAGGAGTTGTCTCGCGATATGTACAGATATATCTTACACAACTTTGAGAGGTTTGGAGACCACAACAGGATGCTTCCAGCCTACTTTTTATTGCAATCCTTAGATTTTATGTATTATATAACCATATTCCGTTAAAAAGTTGACCCCTCTTTGACCCCCCGGGCCATGCCCATTTTTGACCCAGAGGTCACCATTGTAACAACTTTGAAAAAGCATTGTACATTGGTGATCATTACTGTCAAGTTTCGTCGAAATCGGTCTGGTGGTTCGTGAGAAGATTTTTTAAGAATTTATGCTATTTTTAGACGGCGGCCATTGTAGATTAACGACGACCGCCATTTTAACAAAACTAAAAGGGCTTTACCAATGAACCACAACTGCGAAGTTTGGCCACCAATGGCCAAGCGGTTTGTATGAAGAATACATTTGAAATCATTTGAAAAACAAGAGGGCCATGATGGCCCTAATTCGCTCACCTGACTCCATGAACACCAGAGGAGAATGTGACATTGAGCTCATGTGTTTTAAAACAATTGTGCTATTTTTAGATGGCGGTCATCTTGGATTAAGCGATTTTACCCCAATTTGACCGCACGGGCCACGCCCATTTTTTGACACCGGGGTCAACATTTTAACAACTTTGAAAGAGCATTGTACATCGATCATTCCTACCAAGTTTCGTCGAAATCCGGCTAGCGGTTCATGAGAAGAAGATTTTTTAAGAATTTATGCTATTTTTAGACGGCGGCCATCTTGGATTAGTGATGACCTCCATTTTAACAAATCTGAAAAGGCTTCACCCATGGACCATAAATTTTAAATTTGGCTACCATGGGCAAAGCAGTTCATGTGAAGAAGAATTTTGAAATCTCTAATAAAAGAACGACCTTTTCACCTTTTGGCGGCCATCTTGGATGACATAACCATCCGATTTCGACAAAAAAGCACCAAGGTGATCGTCTCATTGATACCTTCAATTTGATATATGACATGACCATATTCGGTCAAAAATAAAATTTAACCCTAATTCCCCACGGGCCACGCCCATTTTTGACCCCGGGGGTCACCATTTTAACAACTTTGAAAGAGCATTGTACATCGATCATTCCTACCAAGTTTTGTCGAAATCAGGTTGGCGGTTCTTGAGAAGATTTTTGAAGAATTTGTGCTATTTTTAGACGGCGGCCATCTTGGATTACGTAATGACGTCATTTTAACAATTTTGTAATACCCCTACCTAAGGACCATGACCATGAAGTTTGGTGACTATAGGCCCAATGGTTATCGAGGCGAAGACGTTTGAAAATGTTCACGGACGACGACGGACGACGACGACGGACACATTGCGGTAACAATAGCTCACATGAGCTTCGCTCAGGTGAGCTAATTAGACTTCACGTGTCTGGAAAATAGTTCTGCGTGCCTGGGCAATAGTTCCGCGTGCCCGGGGTATAGTGAAAACTAATTTTGCCCCAGAAAATCATGACGTTTTGTCGAAAATTACGTCATCAAATTCTACGCAAATGATATTGGTCTATCGATGTGCCACACCACAAAACGGCCATTCATTGTATCACATACAGTATATTACAGGTCGAGTAATAAAACAGTTATTTCATGGTCATTCGGGGAACAAAATATTGCCCCTCGGTGCTGTGGACGATCCGAGGCACTGTTGCCCTCGGGGCATTAGTTTTTACTGTTCCCCGAATGACCATAAAATAACTGTACTATCCCACTTAGATAGCGTATAATTACACACACACACATTACCTGTCTTCCCTGCCTTCATGAGTAACGTATATGCACTGTCGTTGGGCGTCAGGTAAGCCACGGGCAGCTTTTTCTGGTTGTCCTGAATCATCGGGTTGCAGCGATAGTTGATGAGCACCCGCAGTACGGTCTCGCCCACGGTTGTGTTCGCCTGCCCTGACTGAATGAGATAGTGGTAGGCGGTGCGTCCCTTCAGGTCCTGGGCATTCTTCTTATCGGGCAACTTCGCGTATTTCTCCAGGATCGACTTGAGTAACTCCAGTCGCCCTACAAATACACGGACAGTTTTACTGATACAGTGAAACCTCTCTAAACCGAACACTCTGGGAGGTCCCAGTGTGTCCAGCTTAGAGTGGTTTGTGGCTCTTTTATGCCTCACTACGATAGTGGAGTGGGCATTTAGTGTTACCCTTGTATGTCCTTCCGTCCGACCAGTCCAACACAAGGTAATACCTTATTTACATTGAAACCTCTCTAAGCCCGACACCCTGGGTACCTCCCAGCGTGACTGGTCTAGAGAGGTTTCACTGTAAATCAGGCATTTGATCATTCTGCAACATAGTTGTGTGCTATGCGACCAGAACAGACATTATCATTTCAGATAAACTAGAGGATTGTTTTTCAGACAACTAGAAAATGTGTTCATAGAACACGGATGCCCCACATATCGCTTTGATAATAAATGAGGCCAAATTCCAAGTGAAATTTTTTTTTACCTGAGCGTTAAAGTTTTTGAAGCACCAAGTATGTGACCCTGACCCTGGGCTTGGCGGGGGCAGGACAAACGTGGATTTGGCACAGGACAGTAGAGGACCATTAGAGCAATACGTATATGAAGTATGAAGCTGATCCGTGAAAGAAAACAGAAATTATAAGATATTTACCTGAGAGTTAAAGTTTTTGAAGCACTCAGTATGTGACCTTGACCCTGGGCTTGGCGGGGGCAGGTCGAACGTGGATTTGGCACAGGACAGTAGAGGACCATTAGAGCAATGCGTATATGAAGTATGAAGCTGATCGTGAAGGGAACAGAAAATTATAAGATATTTATCGAGCGTTAAAGTTTTTGAAGCACCATGTATGTGACCTTGGACCCACCCTGGGCTTGGCGGGGGCAGGACGAACATGGATTTGGCACAGGGCGGTAGAGGACCATTAGAGCAATGCGTATATGAAGTATGAAGCTGATCCGTGAAAGAAAACAGTTAATAAGATATTTACCTGAGCGTTAAAGTTTTTGAAGCACTAAGTATGTGACCTTGACCCTGGGCTTGGCGGGGGTAGGACAAATGTGGATTTGGCACAGGACAGTAGAGGACCATTAGAGCAATGCGTATATGAAGTATGAAGCTGATCCGTGGAAGGAAACAGAAATTATAAGATATTTACCCGAGCGTTAAAGTTTTTGAAGCACCAAGTATGTGACCTTGACCCTGGGCTTGGCAGGGGCAGGACAAACGTAGATTTGACACAAGGCAGTAAAGGACCATTAGAGCAATGCGTATATGAAGTATGAAGCTGATCCGTGAAAGAAAACAGAAATTATACGATATTTACCTGAGCGTTAAAGTTTTTTGAAGCACTAAGTATGTGACCTTGACCCTGGGCTTGGCGGGGGCAGGACGAACGTGGATTTGGCACAGGACAGTAGAGGACCATTAGAGCAATGTGTATATGAAGTATGAAGCTGATCTATGGAAGGAAACAGAAATTATAAGATATTTACCCGAGCGTTAAAGTTTTTGAAGCACCAAGTATGTGACCTTGACCCGGTGGGCTTGGCGGGGGCAGGACAAACGTGGATTTGGTACAGGGCGGTAGAGGACCATTAGAGCAATGTGTATATGAAATATGAAGCAGATCAGTCAAAGGATGAAGAAATTATTAGACATTTACCCGAGCATTAAAGTTTCGTGACGGACGGACGGACAAGGGTAACACTATATGCTCCCTCCACTATCGTGGTGGGGCATAAAAACATATGTCTCCCCAATACCACTACTGCATGTTATCAGGACTTTTGAAGATACGCGCGACACAAGCTGAATATCTCCACTTTTCACTAAGTCAAGGGCCATAACTCCGTGAATACAGGATGAATCTGCATCTAAAAACCCAGGTGCGCAACTTCACATGACCAGTATTCCTGAAAAGTTTCACGACTAACTGAAATACACTTGGAGATACGCGCGACACAAGTTGAAAATCCCCACTTTTCACTAAGTCAAGGGCCATAACTCCGTAAATACAGGATGAATCCGCATCTAAAACCCCAGGTGCGCAACTTCACACGATGACCAGTATTCCTGTAAAGTTTTGTGACTGTAACTGAAATACTTTTGGAGATACGCGCGACACAAGTTGAAAATCCCCACTTTTCACTAAGTCAAGGGCCATAACTCTGTGAATACTGGATGAATCCGCATATAAAACCCCAGGTGCGCAACTTCACACGATGACCAGTATTCCTGTAAAGTTGCACGACTCTAACTGAAATACATTCGGAGATACGCGCGACACAAGTTGAAAATCCCCACTTTTCGCTAAGTCAAGGGCCATAACTCCGTAAATACAGGATGAATCCGCATCTAAAACCCCAGGTGCGCAACTTCACACGATGTCCAGTATTCCTGTAAAGTTTCGCGACTAACTGAAATACTTTTGGAGATATGTGCGACACAAGTTGAAAATCCCCACTTTTCACTAAGTCAAGGGCCATAACTCCGTGAATACTGGATGAATCCGCA
>JAQRGA010000132.1:0-168510 GCA_029237695.1 Conchocele bisecta
AATTGAACCAATGCGTTCGTTTTAATTACATGCTACCTGTGGCTTGATGATACATTCTTAGCGACATCCGGAGTTTCATTATTGATTATTGCATCGCTGTTTTGCGATACGCTTGTCAGCTCGCTAGGTCACGCCCCTTGACAACAACAATGGCAACAGTAATTTGGAAACCCAAATTATGACGCCAGGTGCGCTGCTAAAACTAGAATTAATTCTCCCTGAAATTATTAAATATGCTGGTACCCATCCCATAAGGTTTTTGTACTCGTGTTAATAGGATTGGTTCCATATCCGAAAACGGTGTTAATATAGCTTTGTGCCGTTCTTTCGGTGGCGCCATTTTGATGACACTTGGGTGATTTCGACTTTAAAACGGTACTCTGAAAGTTTTGAAATTAAAATCATTGCTTGTATATCTTGTTATGAATGCACGTGTGGCCATTGTGACAGTGAATTCAGGCTAAAGACATTTCTACTGACATGATAGTGATAAGATTCTCAGAAAAAAGGGTGATGCCTAGATGATGGCCGCCAACACACTGTGTTGCACAGGTTGAAGTAACGGATCGAGGTATATACATACATTAAATATGCCTAAAAGCATCACTAAATGAAGAAATCAAATAATTTATTTATACTCCCTCCACATTCTCCATTAATATAAATACATTAAATATGCCTAAAAGCATCATCAATAAATGAAGAAAAAAAAAAGATTTTTACTCCCTCCATATAGTCCCTATTCTCATGGATCCGTGCCCCTAAGCACATAAATTCATATTGTGTGTTATATTCTGATTAATTCCTGAAAATGTATACATCAACATAAAGTTCAAACACTTGACTATGAGTGGACATAAGGAATTCACCAAAATTATTGTCTATGCAAGTCTTAGAGTCCCTAGAAATAACCCACCCAAGTCACCTAATTGATCTTGAAACTTCTCATCAGGTTCGTGCCCTACAACCTTTTTCACATTCGAGTGACATTCCTTGATCACTCATACAATAAAGAAGTGTTGCTGCCTAGATGAATCAAATTTAAATATGATGAAGTCCAGATTCACCTAGAAATCAACATTTATCACATTGTATGCATCATTTGCGAACAGACCCTCTTCTTAGATTAAGGAAATATGTAGAAAAATCACAAAATAGGTGGTAAATCACAATTGTATGTAACTGTAACTTAGAAAACAGTGGGATACAACTTAAAATATATTTTTAAAATAATTTTCAATTAACACTATTCTTAGAATATGCTTATTCACTTGTTTTCTAGGGGCACGAATCAATGAGAAGGCACGAATCCATGAGAATTGGGGCTATACTCCATTTTTTTTGTGTTCATTTATTGATGCTTTTAGGCATATTTAATGTATTTATAGACCTCGGTCCGTTACTTCAACCTGTGGCCGCCAAGGGGAGATGGTGTAAATTGGCAGCCAACCGGTAATCGACAGCAGTCGTTTTTCGATTCTCGTGATGTTCGAACTGCATTTAAAGATTGAAATTTTCACAAAACCTTTAGTATTTATAAAGTAAGTTTATAATTTTCATCATAGAAAGAAAAATCATGTCTTCAGTGACATGTTTAACAGGCCCGTAGCCAGAACCTGTTTGAAGGAGGGGGGGGTCGTTTCGAAGGCCCAATGGGCCTGAAGTAGTATAGGGGGGGGGAGGGGGGGGGGTCTAAAAAAGTGTACTTCGATGGCTGGGGGGGGGGGTGTCCACGACCGCTCCGACCCCCCTGGCTACGGGCCTGTTAAACATGTTTCTTATTATAGTGAAGTTTCTTATTATAATTTATAGTCAACATTGAATAATACCCTACTCACTTGAACCCACATTAAAATATCTTTACAATGAACTTATTTTAGTAGCCCTGTTGGTAGACAAGTATATCTATTATTTCAGCAACCATATCTACAGTCTGTTCCACTTTTTGCTGCCGACATAGTTTGGCTATTAAGCGCCTTAAATCTTAAAATTATTTCAATGTTCTGTTCAGTTCTGTGGAACTCCCTGCCACATAACATTGCTATGCTGACCGATCCAGACTTGTTCAGGCGGTCAGTATGACGGCTGGACTATGAGTAGGTGGCCTTGTACTGTGGCTTTTAACTTCTTTTATCTTTTTCCAGCTATCAAACTATCACTTTTATTATCCCACTTAGTCTTACTATTCACTCTTTTCACTCATCTAATCCGACGTGCACTGTTTTCGTTTTCCTGCCTATAATACCCGCGAGGGGAGTGCGGCAGTATAGATAGATAGATAGAATGTAATTACTTTTTCAGCAATAACAAAAAAGTCACACTTGCCAAATATTTTTATTCCAAGCTACATGTATCTGGCTTTCTAGCCACGTTTTGGCGTTTTGGTGTCATTTTCCAAAATGTATTTGTTTTTCAATCCTCCATCTCACTTGTCAGCTTTTTTTTGCTTCATGTTAAAGGTACATGCCCACATGCCAGGTTATAATATAGGGAGGCATATTTTGTTCGTCCATACATTAGATATAACATTGTTCAGGCAAAATGAACAGTCGTGAACCATTTTCGGACGATATAATTTGCATTTTTATACTTCATATACGACACATAAATTTTCACACTGATATCAGGGGTGATAACCGTGTTTCCTTAAAATGTTAACTGACATTACTATTTCTTGTCTGTAATTACTTTTTGATGTGCAATGATCATACTTATTAATCTGTCGAAAATATTATTTTTTCAGGTGATTCATTTAATTAGTATAAATAATTAAAAAGTACCATGCCTCATTTGCATATGAAAATAGCCTGATACCACCGCGCATCACTATCAGTAAAATAAATATTACTAAATGAATAGTGACACAATTATACACTTATTTAATTCCTATAAAGAACATTTTGTGCCTACTGCGTGGGCATGTACCTTTAAATTTCCATAGGAAAACTGTTTTGTTCGCAGTAAAATAAATATTTGATTGAATTTCATAAAATATTATTTTTTTTGGAGAATTATTTTTTACTGATGAAAAAGTAATTGCATTTCGCTATTTTTTTTATATCTAATGTATTTATTAGGCAAAGGTTTGTCCTCAACCACTATAACACTTATAACAGCTACCAAATTGGCACACAATAATCAGCTACTGCTCTATATCAGAAATTGACATAATGTTTTACCTTCATGTGACATTGGCCTACTTTTTCCGCTTTTAAATTTTGTTTGGCCATCCTGACCATTTTGTGCGTTCAAGTTGCTAACATTAATTGGTTACTATACTACATCAAAAATTTACATCTAACATTTTACATCTAACATTTTACATTCATATCACCTTAACCTATTTTTTCCGCTTAAATAACTTAGCTATCAAGACCACTTTGTGCGTGTATCTTCGTGCCTCGGTCTATCAGTGAATTAGTATTGAACCTGCTAAAAGTTAACATTGTTTTTCACCATGGTGGTGTATAATACTGTATGGAATACCAAATATGTGTTCCTACCGCATTCATCGAAATATGCTGCATTAGTGGTGGGCATGCAATTGCATGTCCCATAGACACATTTCTATTCTTTTTACCTCATTATTATCTCCAGCAAACTTAGTAGTTTCTAGGTTGTCGATAGGATTTTAAAATTAGTAGCCAAAATGAGTTGATAACGTGAAAAAAGACAATACTAATAATTTTACTTTTGCTGCAATATTTGTAAAAAAAAACCTAGTACTTTTTACCAACAAATCTGAAATTTTTAGTAGGCAAAATATTCATTTCTGAAATATTAGTAGCCATGTGTCTACTGCGGGTACCTAGCCCCTACCTAGAGTTTGCAGGAATTGGGGTGCGTATCATCCAGTGTATGTGGCTAATTGTGAGTGGAACGTGGTCAGATAATGCATTCAGACTTTTCCGTGTGGAATAGCCCAAACACATCCATTGCTGTGTAGCAGCTAATAAGGGCAAGCTTTTTGGAAAAGCTCATACTTGTACTGTCATGGTCAACCACAGATCTAGAGGCTAGAATAAATTCTAGGTCTGTGGGTCAACACTCTTATTTCGGGACATATAAATAACGTTGACCCACTCTTATTTCGGGACATATAAATAACGTTAGTACAAATGTAGTTGTGTTAAAAAATCTTGACCTGATATAGTTTGCTCTGAGCTTTAAGGAATATTTTCATCGTTCTTTTCTTAACGTATTTTATATATGAAAGAAATTACTATTTTGTTGTGATTGTGGTGCTTATTTGTTTTTTATTTGCAGAACTACTTTATGTGAACATGCATTTATGTGAAGCAGGGTTGCATGATTTGGTCGCCTATTTACACACAATATTACTACGCTGTTTACATTGAGTGGAAGTTGTGGAGTTAATCTATCATGTCATGTTCAATTGTAGATTTATGTGAATTTAAGAGAAATGTGGATGTACATGTAGGTATTTAAAAAATGTCTGGGTTCAAATGACATGTGCTCTGTTTTGTGTATTTTGATTGAATCAGGAGATTTAGCCACTGGCCAGTCCCGGGTTGTTTCGCCCCGATTACCTGTTCGCACCGTGTCGGTTCGCCCTGGGTCGATTCGCCCAATATGGGTTCAGCAGGGTCATTTCGCCCCGATGTTAACGTTGCATCTGATATGGTTAAAATAGCAGATGATATGGGTATGTTCGCCCCGATTTTACTGAGTATTGAATATGGTGCCAATTGTGGTGTTAAATGTAAGGTATGTTAGTGCTATTAGATTGCTTAAAAAACAATGGCAAGCACATTATCTAACTGTCACACCTCCTCGTGTTGCCAGCTGGTAATGCTGTTTCGTATAGGGATATGTTGTCTACATGTCTTTCTATATGAAATGGTGGCTAACGTGACAGATATTATTATTTAATTTATTTCGCCATTAACTTTGTGTATCACATATCGCTCCCTCTACATCACATATCGCTCCCTCTACTTAGATTATCACAGGGGCGAAATGACCCGAGGCGAACAGGTCACCGGGGCGAATCGACCCACGGGGCGAACGGGTAATCGGGGCGAAACAATCTGGGACCCACTGGCCGGTTACCTAAAATGGCTCGGTGATTGCACAGGCAACACTGAATATTACCCCACCCACTTGAACCCACATTAAAGCCCATGGATTTAGACATTAAAAATTAAACAGTTCTTTTTTTTTACTCATCTGTGTCTCACTAAGCACCATTCCATACTCACTACTATCAGGTGTGTAACGCACAACTTTCACTCTGCAACAATATATCTTTATCGTTATTCCCCTTTTTAGCAAGCCTTCTGAAGGAGTGCTTATGCCATACCCTCGGTGTCTTAGTCAGTGTCTCTGTACATCCGTCTGTATGTCTGTCAGTCTTCAAAAATCGGAAAAGTTAACATTGGTGGAAATCTGTTATAATTTCATTTTCCTTTCACCCCTCTTTGTGATACTACTATTGCAATACCATGAAGTATCATCATACCACGGGAAAAGGTAAATCAAATCATGACTTTTCCATCAATGTGTTTATGAAACACATTTATCACACCTGATCTCAACCATACAACCTTATGTGTGGAAGTCTATATTTAAGTCGTACTGATGAACACTGCTACTGGGTTTGCGCTACTTGTATCGGCAATAGCCATTTGGCTATTAATATTTCATAAATGTACATTTTGGCTAATAACATTTATTTGAAACAGTATCATGTTTTTACAAATATTTCAGGAAATCCATCCTAGCTACTAGCTTTGTATTTACCTATATCATGTATATTGTTCTTATTTAATTCAGGCATGTCTGCTGAGCAGCAAAGAGCTGCAGAACTGCTGCACCAGGCAGCCGATGCCCTTCTGTCTACTGCAGCAGCCACTACATGTACCAGTACAACTACACCAACCTCTTCTACAAGCATTACACATCATGCGACAGCGTTAAGAGCCATATTTTCGCCTTATAGTCGTTCAGCTGGTGGAACGAGTGGGAGACAGACGGGCAGCAGGCGATCTACAAGTATCCGCACAGAATCTGTGGGGTATTGGACACATCGCTTCTGTGTGATTCCAAAGATCAATCAGGTAATATATTTGATTGCAGTATTTACCATGTTTTTCAAGCAATTACTTACTGATACATGTATAGCGAAAATGCAAAATTATGCCAAGCCAAATTATCTCCCCTGCTTTTCACAGTTTCTGATTTGATCAAATAAAATGGTGCTATTGATTGATATACAATGTATGTTTTTATGCCATATGCCCAGTGTCGTATTCAGCGTCTGTCCATCCGTTTGTCAGTTACAAAATCTAAAAACACAGCTTCCTGTAATGGTTCTTTCTTATCAAGCCAATGCTAAAATCCACGACCCACAGGACTACTAACCCCAAGATCAAGGTCACAGTCTTAGTGCTTTCATCAACTTAACATTTGGGGAATTTGGTTATAATTTCTACTTCAGTTCACCCCATTACTATATATATTTCAAACAAGCCTTCCTGTAATTGTTCTCTATCATACCATGTCACATCTGTGACCCTCAGACCCCCGCCTACCCCAAGATGAAGGTCACAGTCTTTTATGTAGGTTTATTGTGCAGGTTTATCATCATCCATATTTGCATTTCCCACCCCAGCATGCTACCCTTGGCCCAGGTCAAGGTCAAATAAATTTGAAATTCCCAGTTAAGTACATTCATTCTGTTATAACCTCTTTAGCATATGAGTGATTCACTTGAAACTTCATATGCATGTTTGTCATCATTCATCTTTTCTTTCAGTAAATTCATGCGCATTCCTCTATTCTCAATTTACTTTTTTACTGTATCGATGTGCATGTTTGTGATCCAGCCACCACGGCGATTGGATACCTGCCGTTGGCGTTGTATTATCATGCAAGGCTGCCATGCCAGCGAGGTGATTAGCCTAGTAATAACGAGCCCTTGTATGTTTATGATGTTTACCATTATATTTTAGGACACAGCCCCCAACCGGGAAGAGAAACAACGTTTATTTAATGCTGGTCTCGGTGAGAGAAGGATAACATTTGTCAAGGATGGAAATCCAGAAACGTTCAGAAACAAATTGGAGGAAACATATCCAGCTTTGAAAGGTTGTGGTGGTTTTGAGCTACTGCGGTCATCAGCGACCAGTCGCATCGTGCTGGAGCATGTGAACATGCCACAAACTGGATATTGTACCTCATTCCTTGCCAACGATAGCAATTTGGGTCAGGCGGTGTGTTATATCCGGCCCATACAGCGTGATGTAAGTGAAGAAATAATGGTTGAGGTGAGTTGAAAACATAAGTTATTAAATATTATTAATGCAAGAAAATTATTTTGATTCCAATATCCAAACCGCAGTATCCAATACATGTCAGAAAAGGTTACTGCAAGGCATTCTGTGGAAATCTGGGATCGACACATCATACCAGATCAGTATACTGTGTTCTCAACTGTAATTTAGTTGATTTTTCATCAATAGAGTCGTTAGTGCAAAATGTATTTCATCATTCTGAAATTGAAAGTACACTTTATCTTGATCTGGACTAGTTTGAAATCCATCATTTTTTTGTTGTTGTACGCCAGTTTGAAAAACAGGACCGATTCTGGTATAACTCTGTCCATCAGTCCGTTCGATTAGCTATTTGGGTATGTATTATTCATGACTCCAGATAAGCATATTTTGGGGGTAAATCAGCATTAAAAACCAGGAAATCTGCATTGAAATAGATCTGAGGGAATACAAATCAGCTTTGAGATTTGATATTTCAGCATTAGAAAATTGCAACAGAAAATACGTTGCCCTACACCACACTTTTCCACAAGTATCAAGTACAAATGGACATATTTGTTTCAGCATTGAAAAATATTTTCGGGGGTAAAATACTCTTTAAGGCTAAACCTTACATGGAGCTCTGATTATGTCTGCAATCGGAAGTCCCATTCAGTTGAAACTTCATATACATTGCACTTGTTGATCTTCAGCCAAATTTTCCTTCCATAGTCAAGATTACATTAATACTTAGAAATGAGCGTTAGTTTTCGGCTACCCATTATCTCTGCAACTGTACGTCTAATCTTCATATTCCTGTTTATAACGTATAATATTATCATTACATAGCCGACACATATCGCTCACATCGCCACGGTCATGGCCAATGTACTTAGAAATTGGCATTTAAGTTTTATGCCACATGTATCTGTTATATCTGCAAGTCACTTAGTGTAAGTATTATTTGCTTGAAACTTCATATACATGTACATGTACTTATTTGTCATCATCCATATTTTAATTATATTGCCCACCCATATTGCCCCTGTGTTCAAGGTCAAGGTCAAAGGAAATTTGTTTTATAAAGATTTTGGTTACAATGTATATGTTATATCTTCTAACTTCATTATCCCCTCGCCAATAGGCAAGAGGGGATATACAGTTAGTCAATGTATGTGTCTGCGTGCTTGAGTACCTACCAAGGTTAGTAACACCTTTCATTTTTTATATGCCTTTTTGAAAAAATGTGACTTATTATGATATACCGCTGTTCATCCATTTTATTTGCATTAAATTATTTTGGTACTGCTTATCTCTGCAACCGATTGACTCTATTATCTGTGTCCAATTAACTTAAAACTTCATTTACTTGTTCATTTTGAACTATATTTTCATTCCATAGCCCATCCATGCCTGCCACAAGGTCCAATAGTTCAAAGTTTGCGTTAAAGTGTTTGCAAAATTTTCGTTATTTCTGCAACCCGAAGTGAGATTTACTTGAAACTTCATATTCCTGTTTATCACCATCTATATTTTCATTCCACAGCCCACCCATGCGACCTGCATGCCCACGATCAAGGTCATGTTACTAAGAAATTTGTGTTAAAGTTTTGAAAATTTACGTTGAAAGTTTTAGGTTATCATGGTTATCTGTTATATCTCTGCAACCCCAAGTCAGATTTGGTTGAAACTTCATATACTTATTTGTCATCATCATCCATATATCGTCTTCATATACGTATTTGTCAGCATTGATATTTTCATTCTATAGCCCACCCATGAGGCCCCTGTGTTCAGGGTCAAGGTCAGTCAAATTGCTTCAAATGATTTCAATTTTCTGTAAACAAATTGTTTAAGTTTTCCTTTTTGAGGGATATTAGTGTTACTGATTTATTTTTCCACTGTATACTGGCTATATCTTGACGGGGCGTATATTGTGACCTTCGCCACTCTTGTTAATAACGCGTGAAATGCTTCACTGATTTCAATAATACACAATGTGTGTCTAGTGATGGTGCTTTGTTTTGCATACACCCCACATGTGAACACTGAAGGTCAAGGTCACTGATGAAACATTCACCTTGTTTATAAAAGAATATACAGCTAAAGCAGTTTTTCATGACGCACATCTCTCTTTGATATCCTATATCACAGTTGTCCCGTAGATCTTTTGTAAAATATATTTATATAGTAACAATGCATTGAATGAATGTGTACTTATATTATAATATTGTAGGATTCAGCTGATGCCGTTACCCAGGATTGCTTTACATGCAACCAGAAGGTGCCGCTAAGCCGTTTGAGACAGCATTTGAATACATGTGCGGGTGCCACAGATGACAGAAATGTATGTAATAAAGTATGATGGTACATCAATATTGTGAAATGAGCAATCTATTTTCAGACTGGGGTGGCATTGAACTTTGTCAGACAAACTCAACTTTCAATAGGTGTCTTACCCTGATCAATATGAATGCATATGTGAATTTTGGTAGACATAGGCCATATGTGGTGGTACCAGAACACAGGCCGGCCACAAATAAAAGCTAGCATTGATACAGAATAATGTATTGTGAAGAGGTTTACTAACATAATGAAGACATCACGGTAATCTCTGGTATGTTTCTGCCGCACATTGAATGTCATATCATGCCGAAATGATGATAGGGTGAAACATGAAGTTGACATGCTTGAATTAATGTTCCAAGTTGGCAAATCGAGACATGTTACTCTTTAACTTAATAGCAACCCGGCAAAATATCTTCTGGATAGCTTTTCCATTGCACATTAAATTTTTATGTCCATTTGTATGCGCCCGTTGGAAAAAAACGGACGTATTATGTATTCACCTTGTACGGGCGGGCAGGCAATGACTAGAGTTCCAGGACTTATCTCCCCTTGGCAGCCATTTTTAATTTTCACACTCTGTATCCACGCAATAACTCAAATTATACTTGATAGATCGTAACCAAATTCAGTATGCATGTTTATCACGGCAAGATGAAGAATCCTATTGATTGTTTAAACAAAACGATGACTTATTTCCCCTTGGTGCCCATTTTTGTCGCGACTATAGTCGGCGCTTTTTCCGTCGTCGTCCGTTTTTTTTGTAAGGCAAATGAGTTAAAGTTATTGTTTTTTCACAATATCTCTTTAACCCCTTGCCAGACATTGATAATATTTCACATCAATGTTTGTCTAGGGATGATGCTTCATTACGCACACCCCCACATCCAAATTTTGAAGGTCAAGGTCATTTTTTTCCTTGTAATGTTCACCGGTTTTGTAACAGAAATGCGTTAAAGTTATTGTTTTTTCACAATATCTCTTTAACCCCTTTCCAGACATTGATAATATTTCACATCAATGTTTGTCTGCGGATGATGCTTCATTATGCACACTCCCACATCCAAATTCTGAAGGTCAAGGTAATTTATTTACTTGTAATGTTCACGGTAAAATGCCTCAGCAGGCGCGACACCGCTTCCGTGGCGGAATTCTTGTTAATTTTCACCCTTTTTATCCTTGTCCACGCAATAACTAAAGTTTTACAAGACGGATCGTAACCAAATTCAGTATATATGTTTATCACAGCAAGATGAAGAAACCTATTGATTTTCCAAAAAAAAAAAATTACTTATCTCCCCTTTAATTTTCACACTATAGCTCCTCATGGTTTTTGTCGGGGCCCAAGTTCAAGGTTAAATGAGTCACATATTTCCATTAATGTTGCTGATATTACACTGTTGTTTTTGTTTCTCGGTGCAGATGGGTTGTGGTCTAGGGGTAGATATTTTGACTTCAATACCTGAAGGTGGTTGTGACTTAAAACCACACCATAAGCACAAAAAAATACTTTTATAGTGTTTCCATCCCACTGTTTTCGGATGAGACTTTAAATCCAGGTCCTGTCTCTATATGACCTTACCGTTCACTTTTGTGATGCTATGACAAATCCATCATCTTCCGTCCCTGGCTAATTTCAAGGACAAGGTCACAAAGTGAGTGCTTCACAAATCTTAGCATTGCAGTAAATTTCTTATAACTACTGTTTCGGTTCGCAGAAGTTGTAGGTATTTCATGCATGCATTTCTCTGGTTGTCCTTTATCTGGCTGATACTTGTACCATTCGGTTTTATTTTCATTTTTGTTGGTGCAGGTGGCAACAGTGTCTTACTGGGTAAGTTGGTAATTGTTTTGGCGAGGTGGTGATGTTGCTCGTCTCAAGATGAGGATGTTACTTATTCCAGGTTGATTCCTGTCACTCGGACACTACATGTAGTTCTAGCCCAGACGTCTGTCCAATAAGCCTTGTTATTTGGATGTTAAACCAAAATCACTCATTATTTCTAGCATGTTACTATTACATGTACTCTATATTCCCTTTGTCAGGATATCCTTGACGGTATTCCACTACCAAAGAAGAGAAGTCAGGTGCCAATATGCCAGTACACATGTGTAAGTATAATTATAATATGCCACTTCACCCATATTCCTCAGTTTTGTCCCTGCCACTCCCTGGGTTATTAGGATAACCAGACATGGAATGGGTATAGGGGTAGTATAAATTAATATTAGAACATGGTTGTCCGAATGTACGATAGATAATTATCTCCTCGTACATACGGACGAACCGTGCTCTAAGTACATGTGTTACTTAATATTGGTTGTCATGGTTGCCACTACATTACATTAGTTCATTTGTAAAAATCACTCGTGTACAACTACTTATTATGTGTGCTGATGTTCTTCAATTGTATGCCCCGCTACCAAATGGTGAGGTGGGTATATAACGTTACCTGTGTCAGTACGTCTCGTCCTGTACATGTATGTACGTCTGTCCTTCCGTCTTCAAAAATTCGAAAACTTAACATTGGGTGAAATTTGTTATAATTTCTCTTTCCTTTCACCAAACGTCATGATATTTCAGATATGCCTTTCTCTAATGATTCTCTATCATGCTGTGATAAATTCTACGACCGTCATACCCCGCTAACCCCAAGGTCAAGGTCACAGTGTTGGTGCTTTCACAAACTTTAATTGGGGGAAATTCGCTATAATTTCTGATTCACCCCACTTCTTGATATTTCACACATGCCTTCCTCTAATGGTTCTCTATCATGCCATGCCATATCCATGTCCCTCAGACCCCCGCTAACCCCAAGGTCAATGTCACAGTCTTTGTGCTTTCAAAAGATTAGCAAACTAATCCTACATTTTTCAACTGATCCAATTCATACTTCGCATACCTGATCATCATCAAGTGCCGCAGTGCATAGCACACACATTTTCACTCGACCTCAGACACTTACAGAATTATTCCCTGTTTTCCAACTCCACAATTACCACTTTTACTTGTACGGCGAACTTGTCCTACATTTTACCACCGATACAATTCATACTTGGTATATGTGACAAGTATCAAGTGCCTGAGTGAGCAACGTGAACAGTTTTTATGTGGCCTCAATTCCTATGGAGTTATGCCCCTTTTGCGACTCAGAAAATGACACTTTATGGTCCTATATTATGCTGTGACAAATACAAGATCCTCGGGGCGCCTGCCAAACCCAAGGTCAAGGTCACATACTTTTATTTAGAACCTTAACTCTCGGGTAAATTTGTTCGTATAAGTTTCCTTTCACATAAGTGCTCAATATTTCACACGTGCATTACTACTCACTGATGCTGTGACAAATACAAGATCCTCAGGGCCCCCGCTAAACGCAAGGTCATTGTCACAAACTTGGAGCATTTACAAACTTAGTGTAGAGGCAAATTTCTTACACTAAATCTGTGTTCTTTCACAGAACTTAGTTTTTGATAATTCACACATGCATTCTTTTGATTACCCTCTACTATGCTGTGACAAATCCATTAACACCATTATCTTTCTTTGTGACATAATAGCTGTTCACATTCTTTGTCAGGTGAGGATGGGAGGGGGAGGGGTCTGAAAGGTGAGGGCATTCATGTGGCAACAGGCCACATTTCTAATTTAATTTTCAAAACCAATTAGTTTGCTGTACTAAGCCCTAGTTTTGCATTGGACATCAATTGAAATCTCATACAAAAACAACTTCATTTGGTATTTGTTAAAGTGGATGTGTGTCAGATCTGGATGAAATGCGAGCAAAACAGTTGGTAAGAGCATTTAACTGTAGATTGAACATATATGACCCTACTTGAAGAAAACTATTTTTTTATTGAAAAAATAACAAGCGTTGCAAATGCTAGTTTTGCTAAATATAGATTTCATATTTCCCGCTGATGTGCTCGTACTTAGTAGCCACGTGCCCTGCTTTGACTAGACACTGCGTCAGAATAACTTTTAGTTCTCGCATTTTTACATGTAAATTCGGTTATTTTTTATGAACATGCACATACATCGTATGTTAAGGTATTACAGTGTTTATAGTGATTATATAGAAGTGTAAATGCTGACGATATCTTGTAATAAAGAGTTTCAAATGAGTTCGTATTTCTGTCTTATCTGCAGCAAAGCGGTAGTCAGTTGTAACATAAATCGCTGAAAGTAATTATGTCACTGTTCGCAGGTTTTATGATAGATTTGTGAAATAATTTTGTCACTACTAGTGCATCCAGGTTAAATGTACATATAGCAAGGAATTTCCTCAACTTAATGTTTATGACATCGAATGCTGACATGCAAATGCGATAATTAACCGAATAATGCATGTTTATGAACAAGAACCAAGAACAAGTTGCGACTGTATTCATACAATATTCATCTCAACTGTTTTTCTGAAACGTTTCTTCGGTGGTACCATCTGAGACACTGTCACTTTAAGACTAGTTTTTCAGATTATTCAAAGTTTACCAGACCAAATGACCTGGAATCGGTGAGACACTGTCACTTTAAGACTAGTTTTTCAGATTATTCAAAGTTTACCAGACCAAATGACCTGGAATCGGTGGGCCAGTTAAGCGTAGACACACTGGTGAAAAGACTTGTATTGTAAACATATAAGAAAATTAATAATATATCATATTATAGATGTACATCTATATGTATGTTCGATATCTGTACATGTACATATGTAAGAAAGAGAAATGTTTGTAAATAAAAAATCATACTTATATATTTGTAAAATCAGTTGACAACTTTTCCTGAACTTAAATGCGCATTTGCATGTTTTACAGCTTGAAAAAGAACCAGCAACTGATGGCATTATTGACATTACAGCTAAAGACAACACAAAGTAATATAAATATGCCATCGCATAGCGAAAATGGGATATAGGGATGCAAAAGTTGTCCGTCCGTCTGCCCATTCTGCTATAACTTCTTTACTGTATGACCGATTGACTTGAAGTTCATTTGCATGTTTATTAACATCCATATTTGGATTCCCCACCGTACCCATGCTCAAAAGACAAGGTCAAATGAATTTGAAATTTCTAGTTCAGTCTAATTCTAAATTTCTGTTCAGTAAATAGATGTGCGTTTATGCATTCTGTTATTACTTCTTAACCGTATGATCAGTTGGCTTGAAACTTCATGTACATGTTTATTATCATCCATATGTTCTTCATCACTCCACAAATGCCCCCTTCCATCCACAAGGTCAAATTAAAATGACTTAAATTTCTGGTCGAGTAGATTTGTGCATGTTTCTCGATTCTTGATCAATTGGTTTGAAAGTTCATGTGTATGTTTATTGTCATCGATATTTTCATTAACCACCACACCCATGCTTCTCCCATGGTCAATAGACTTAAATTTCGAATTCAGTTGATACATTCACATTTCTCCATTGTTCTATAATCTCTTTACCGTATGCATTCATGTTTGGATCCCCACCCATCTGGATGCTCCCCACCCCATGCCGAAGGTGAAGGTCAAATAACTTTGAGTAATACATGCACGTTTCTCCATTGTCTGGGTTCTATCTAGAAGCGCCAGGTTGTCATATTACCTGATTGAGTGTGATTTTTGTACTTGGTAAGATATATATTGTGATGAAAAATGTGTGAAATTGAAAATGGAATTTCATATAATTAACATAATTTTTGGTTTTAATTTTTATAACCATTTAAAAAAGAAATGTTTTCAACTTAAATTTGTTCTGTGAAATGCAATTGTATTTACCAGTGTACCAGCTGGTTCTACCCATGTAGGTGTGTCATATAGTTGTTTGCTCTTGAGGTACATGTACTAGTATTCAAGGCCTGAGAACCAGTGGCCCATTTCACTAATCTTTGTACAATAAAATAGTTGTTGCAAACATTTTTATGAAGTTGCTTCTCAAATTAACGTGCGTCACTAATGCTACTATATTCTACATATACACATTTACACATTAAATGCGAACAAGTCCACAAAATATTTTCCAACATCGTCTGTAAGTGCAAGTGTTTTGTACATTATAATTTTATGCTTACATGTACAAAGTTCTGAGTCGTAAGTACATGAAGTAGTTTAAGGAAATGGGTCCCTGTTTACTCATGTGAGCGATACAGGGACATGGCCCTCTTGTTTATCATATCAATTATTGGATTGGCACTTCATATGCCAGTGTATCATCCAACCACCACAGCGATGGGATACATTCTGTTGGTGGAATTCTTGTTATGTTATTTGTTCAGCGTTTGCTTATTTTGTTCTACATTATACAGTTTGTTTGACTTCAGGGTTCAATCAATATGTTAAATAATACCCGACTGTTTTATTTTTATTCAATTGGTTGGAAAGTGTTGGAGGAGACAGAAATGAACAGTGCATATAAGTTGACAAAAGACTAAAGTGAACAATTATTACTGTTTTTTTTGTATGCCCGTTTGGAAAAATGGGACGTATTATTTAATATATACCTACCCATGAAATACATAGTTATGCGATGTAAATAAAAGTCATATGTTCTCATCGATGAAATAAACAACTTTCGGTGAAAATACGACTACTTCCACTATCTATATTCATATTCTGTATTTAGAAAGAAAACAGCGCAAATAGGCTGCAAATAACAAAAATATGAATATCCTCTATGTATTCACCGTGTACAGGTATCCATGTGGGCGGGCACAGCTTGTCCGTACAATAACTAGAGTTCTACTTGACGGTGCGTAATCAAATTTGGTATACATGTTTAATCTTTACAAGATGAAGAAGCCTATTGAGTTTCAAAATTTTCTTATGACTTATCTCCCCTTGGCAGTCAATTCTATTTATCACATTCTGTATCCTTGTCCGCGCAATAACTCTGGTTCTACTTGAAGGATCGTAACCAAATTTGTATGATGGCAACACCAAGAACACTATTGATTGTCAAAATTTTAGGATCAGTTAACCCTTGGTGGTCATTTTTACAGTTCAGAATAAATTCCATGTAATAAAATACACAGAAAAATAAAATAATATACATGTTAATAATTTAAAAAAATAATTTTTCATTGACGTCATAGTGGCTGCGCATATTTGAGGTAAATGAAAAATTTCAATCCATTGTAAGTTTTGAAGTGATTATTGTCTCGTCTCGCCCATGATTGTGGAAAGTGAGATATAGTGGTCACAATTCCGGTGTTGTCGTCGTCAACAATTTTGGACGTCTCTTGATCTGTTAGCCGGATCATTACCAAACTTCATCAATAGCTTCCTCACATTGATAGCTATACATCCACTGTCATTCGGGTGACCTTCACCTTCACCTTGGTGATCTTAAGCTTTGTGTCAATAATTTTGTCCAAATGTTGAATACCATCCATTAGTCGGATCCTTACATAACTTCATCAATAGCTTCCTCACATCGATGGCTATCCATCCAGTGTCATTCGGGTGACCTTGACCTTCAACTTCAAATCAATTAAATTACAGAGTTTTTTTTGTGTAAAAGAAGATTCAGGTCATTCCAACATGGTATCGTTTTAGCTCGACATCATCGCTGAATCCTTTGCCAGTGTGCGACGTTGATTCTTCGATGGTACCTGTCGACAGTTGTGGCAACACTGGAGAGCTACCTGAAGTTTCTATTAAGAAGATTAGGTATCTGCAGATAAATTATATGTCCACCCCTGGCAACGAGTTGTTGGAAGGGGTATACTGCCCATCCCTTGCAACAAATTGTTGGAGGCGGTATACTGCAGTGAAATTGTCCTTCCATCCATCTCTCTTGTCTGTCTGTCCATCTATAACCGGGAGTTATGGGCTTATGGGGAACACAAAAGAATACAATATACTTATTCCGTAAGCTTGTAATAGGAAATTCTGCCCTAGCTTAGTGGCAAATGTAGTTCTTGCCTATCCAACACATGAGTTTGGGAGACGTATGCAACGCTTTTTCCGATGGCGGCAGTTTATATCTCCGCTTGTCTGGACTGTAAAGCCATAAAGAAAGTACTTTTGTTCTCAGACATGGAGTTTGCAGAAAGTGATGCAGGAGGGCTGATTTTGTAAATATAGTTTTTATACCACAACTCGTTGCGGGGGGGGTGGGGGGGGGGGGTATACTGGAGTCAGGTTGTCCGTCCGTCACTAAACTTAACATCAGAGAAATTGGTTATCACTTCTATTTCCTTGCTCGGATCTGCTTCACATTTCACACACGCATTGCTCCAATGGACCTCTACCACCGTGTGACAAATTCATGTTCGGGCCCAGAGTCGAGGTCACAAGCCCACACACTTGGATTTTTTTTTTACATATTTAGGGGTACATGGGCCCACGCGGGGGCTATTCCGTAAGCCTCGCTTACTGACCAATCTAGTTTGGTATGAGATCCTGATCTCTGCTTTCTTTCAAGTTGAGGAGGGCTGATTTTGTAAATATATTTTTTTGGTATGAGATCCTGATCTCTGCTTTCTTTCAAGTCGCCAGATGCATTTTGCTTGTTAATTTAACATGTGGTTCATATATATGTTCAATAAAGTTACTATATCCTCTTTTGACATGAAAAATCACCCGATTTTCGTCAGATATGATTGGATTTAACATATTTGTTCATGGTGTGTTTTTGATTCACAATATGTTTTTATTTGTCCATGAAGATAAAAACCTCTGATCACAGGAATTTTTCCGCGCTGCAGTATCGGAAACACGAAGAACTTTTGTATAACCTATCTTTGTTATGGTTGGAGGGATTTCAAAATAACTTGGTAGAAATGTTCACCATGATGAGACTAAGTGTCGCGTGCAAGACCCAGGTCCGTAGCTCAAAGGTCAAGGTCACACATATAGGTGAAAGGTTAAAACATTAAATCATTCTTGTCCGGGCTGTAATGGATGGAGGGATTTAAAAATAACTTTGCAAAAATGTTCACCATGAGGAGATAGCGTGCAGAGCTCAAGACCCAGGTCTTTGGCTAGGAGGTCAAGGTCGCACATAGAGGTAAATGAATTGAGAACATGCTTTCTGGGCTGTAACTTTGTCATGGATAGAGGGATTTTGAAATAATTAGGCACCATGATAAAATGGCCTGTCGCGCACGACTCGGGTCTGTGACTCAACTTTCAAGGTCACACTTGGAGGTCCAAGGTTAAAAATGATAACAATAGAGCTTGTTCGGCCTGTAATTTTGTCACGCATCGAGATATTTTAAAATTACGTGACACAAATGTTCATGATGAGATTGAGTGTCGCTCACATGACCCACGTCCATAGCTCAACGTACAAGGTCACACTTACTTAGAGGTCAAAGATAAAAAAAAGAGTACACAAAAGCTGTAACTTTGTTAGGCATCAATGGATTTTGAAGTAATTTCACTCGACTGTTCAATACAATAACACAATGTGTCACGCAACATGCCCAGCTCCCAGGTCAAGGTCACAGCGGGAGCATTTATGTGCCGGCCCCATTTGTAGTGTATTATGTGACTGTGCTGGCTGACATAAAATTATGGCATTAAAGAATCTACTGTATTGATATTTAATCGAACACTGCCATGTTTTTTTCTATTTCAGTCCAGCAATATCATCATGTCCAGTATGTGGTGAATATTTTGATTCCGCCGCCATATTAGTACATGCTGCCACTTGCGGGGACACACATGAACAACCGAAAGCTTCATTCAGGTATTTTTATACCCCCGCTATACAAATTATTCAAGGGTTGTATCGTTTTAGCCGATCTGTCTGGCTGTTTGTCCGGCCATTAGTTTGTATGTAACATTTGTGGTTACAGTTTTTGGATACCTGTTAATTTCAAGCGAGCGCAACCGAGAAATTAGCTTATAAAAAAATCAGTATGTGAACTATATCTGTTTTATTGTTTGGCCCACCTCTACATATGCACATGTTTATTTGAACGTGCTTTTTAATTTCGATATGACTATGCAATTGGCGGTTTGCTACTGTTTGTTAAACATTTTTCTGCTGACAAACTTTTGGCTATTAAGTGCATTAAATCTAAAAAATATTTAAATGTAAGTACTTTTTCATCAATAAAAACATCCCCAATCTTTTTTATTTCATTAACTTCTATCTAATATTGATTTTATAGGGAAAATACAATTTTTCTATGGGAATTTAACATGGGATGGGGGCTAAAACTCGATTTTTGTAAATAATTTTGGAATTTATGTACTGAATAGATTTTCAAAATTGTTGTTTTCTTAGTTACATCATTTCCTAGCTATCTAAGCAGGTTTGTGAGTCAGATTTCCAAATGTTTTCGTTTTTCAACCCTCCTCGCCACTCTCCAGCTCTTTTTTGTCCCATGTTAAAAAAATAATAAAAATTGCAATAAAATCAATATTTGATGGAATTTCATCAAATAAAAAAAAGGGTTACTTTCTTATTATTGATGACAACGTACTGATGAAACGTACTTACATGTACATATAAATATTTTTTACATTTAGTTCGTTTAATAGCCAAAAGTAGGCAGCCATATGTTGAACAGACAATAGTAGAAGTCACTGAGGACTTACTGTCGGTTTCAATAAAACCTGCCCAAATTTTACGGCTATATAAACAATGCAAAAACAATATATTTTTTGGGATAATAAATAATAATCGGTCATCTATTTCAGAAATTATAAAAATATGTTTTGAAATTATCGCCATGTTAAATCCACATACACATTTTCACCCACGTTAAATTTCCATAGGGAAATTATTTTTCGTAATAAAATCCAAATTTAATGAAAAACCAAATATATTCATATTATTAAATTTTGTTAAAAAGTACTACATGTAGTATTGAAAAAAAAATAAATTCACAGGTTGAAGTAATGGACCGAGGTCAATAAATACATTAAATATGCCTAAAAGCATCAATAAATGAGAAAAAAAAAGCTAAACAATGTTTTTACTCCCTCCATATAGACTCCATATAGAAGGTTACTGTCACCTATTGCAGAAGTTGGGACAATGTTAGTACTCTGCAACGATATATTCCCTGATGCGCTATGTCAACGCGTTTTCGAGCTATCGATTGTTTTGTTTTCAAAAAATTAGCATTATTGCTAGGTCGTAAAAGATCGGACACATTTCCGAGGCCAATACTGCTATATAACGGAGTAAACATCGGGTCCAAAATACACTTTTACGTCGTCCCGGCCCGTAAAGAAACATTTTGCCTACAAAAAACATTGTTTCCAATCGAACATTTGATCAAACCTACATTTATACCCGTCCTGTGCGTCACGACAGACAATTTAATCGCACAGACATTTCTATCATTTCTCGGGAAGCCATGACACTCTATGTTCATCCGGAATTCTGTGGGACGTCATCTCATTGTAATGATCCTTTTGATTGGTTTTCTTATCTGGTTCCCGGTATATCGGCCAATCATATGTAGTGTAACAACGAATGTACGTTTAGCGATGACGTCATCTGGGAAGCACACGGAGATTGGAAAACATGGCTTCCTGAGAAATTATAGAAATGTCTGTCGAAAACGCGTTGACATAGCGCATCGGGGAATATGTCGTTGCGCAGTATTAACATTGTCCCAACTTCTGCAATAGGCGACAATGATATAACTCGGTTGACGTTTCGTGAGAGTCCGTTGTCTGGAGGCCGTCTGGGTTCGGCCTTATTAAAAACTTCGGAACCTTCTATATGGAGTCTATATGGAGGGATTAAACAAAAATTTACCTTTTTATGCCACCGGGTTTCAAAGAAACGGGTGGCATATAGTGTTTGGACCGTCCGTCTGTCCGTCCATCCGTCTGTCCATCTGTCCGTCCGTCCATCCGTCACACTTTTCGGTTAACCACTTTGTCACAGTTTCTCAAATATGCTGCAGGTGGCATCCGCGTTCGACAGACGCATTTCTTGTTTTTTCTTCATTTATTGCTTTTAGGCATATTTAATGTATTTATAGACCTCGGTCCGTTACTTCAACCTGTGAAAAAATTGGGCAAGTTTACGTGAAACTATCAGTAGGTACAATGAAGTTTTGCGTTCAGCATTTGCATTTAGTTCTTTTGTTTTGTCTACACAAATATGTCTACAAAATGGAGTGGAACTTGATCACATAGCGATGATGCACTTGTTAGATACTCTTGTTTCAGGTCACTTGTTGAAGATATTGAAAAGAAACTTGAAGAAGAAGAAACCACTTGGGACATTCCTGTGATTCGAAGACATTTCGTTAAAACAGCAACAGAACAAATACATTCTGCCATTGAAAGTGACTGGAACAAACCAATTAAAGTTCAATTTATCGGTGAAGAAGGTGTTGATGCAGGTGGCCTTACAAGAGAGTTCTTTTCCCTGATATTCCGAACATCACCAGTGTGGGAAGATGGAATATTTAATTTTTCTAGCGATATGATTAACAATAGAGACTACCATCTTATGGGGCGACTTGTGGTCATGGCCCTTTTAAATGGGCATGCGGGGCCAAAATGTTTGAAAAAAAATTTGGTGACATTCATACTGACTGGTGAAACCCCAGATATTGACTCCATCGACTCAACTGACATTCACAAGGAAGATGTTGCTGAAGCCATCAAAGAGGTATGATTATACCAACCACAATAAAATAGTGGCATGTTTATCTTCTGAACCACTTATACGATTGACTTGATATTTGATACATTTGACCACTATCAATTGCATCACTGTGTAACTCTGCCTTTTATCTATTTGGAGTAAAACACCTTTTCAAACGTAAACTTTTACTATGATATCTGCCACATAGGGGCATCATTTGTCTCGACCACACGTGTGAGGGAGATACATATGCATATCTTTATACCTATCATGAGCCAAGGGCTCAAGTGAGGTATTGTTACTGCTTTTGGTCTGTTGTCGTCCGTCAACACTTTCAAACGTCTTCTTCTCCTGAACCGTCTGGCCGATGTTGGTCAAACTTCACTGGGCTGATGTTTGGGTGAGATATTTCAGATTTGTTAAAGTTGAGGTAGTTGAATAATCCAAGATGGCAGACTTAGAAAAAGATCTCACAAACCGCTGGACTGATTTCGATGAAACTTGGTAGGAATGATCGATAGTCGATGTTCTTTCAGATTTGTTAAAATGATTACCCAGCGATCAAAAATGGGTGGGGCCTTGGGGGGATTGGGTTAAACAGGGGTCAAATTTAAAATAAAGTTTACTCATTGCAATATGTTTTCTAACAGTTTTAACTTTTGCAGATTGATGCCATCGAACCAGATAGTGCACCAAAAGTGAACCAGGAGTGCACTGCAAGACATTCTGACTTATTGGAGATTGCTGGATTCGTCAAGGTTCTAAATTATAGTAACAGGGCAGCAGCTATAAGTGCAATCAAGACTTACTTCCAATTCTACAGAATTCTTCCGCCAACTCTCCAATTTATGGAAGGTAAAATAAAAAAAATCATATACCCAAAGGAGTCCACAGAGCACATACAAAACCAAAAGTAATTTCAGACCGCAGACAAACTGGCCAGTATACAGCGGTAGTCAGCATATATCTATGTGCTCTGTACCTGCAACACAATATGGTTATGAGTTGAATTTTCTGATAAAAATATTCTTGCAATAATTATTAATATTAATCCTAATAGAGTGGGTTTTGGAATTTTTATGCACCTGGACTCAAAGATCCAGGTGGCATATAGGACCATCTGTTTTCCATCCCGTTAAGAATTTTGTAAGAGTTTCTCCATATTTTTATGCCGACAGTCCGTGTGTCCGTCCGGCACATTAAGAAGTTCGCCGGAGTTTCTCAATTCTGTCAGAACTTCTATATCCCTTGAAGGCTTACTTAAATATTTCAACACAGCATACTTGTGGACAAATGCCACACATCCATGCTGCCTTTAATATGACCTTGACCTTCACAACTATGCTTTAATATGATAATTTGTCACTTTTGGTTAATTAACTTTGCCACAGTTTCTCAAATCTGCCACTGGGAGCATTCGTGTGCCAACAGGCCACATTTTTATGCCCCCGCTATCGAAAGGTACGGGGGCATATAGTGTTACCGGCGTCCGTCCGTCCGTCCCGTCCGTCCGTCCGTCCCGATATTACCATATTCTTTAGTAACTTGTACATGGCTTCACATATTATGTCAATATTTATACACGTGATACATATGAACATGCCTTACACACTCCACCCCCCTAGTACCCCGCGCGACGTTTCACGTTGTAAACAACTTGTGCACATACTTGGGGGGAATGTCTTCAGCAAATTTTACTAAAATGTTTACCTTGGCGATATATTATTCACACTGGCATGGAAACAGCAAGCACCGGAGTGACTTAGATGTGTTCGTTGCAAAATCTGATCAAATGAATGCGTTTAATTAACAGCTATTTTCATTTGTCCGATAAATTGATTGTCCGGATAATTGGTATGACCCCTGTACATGAGAATGCACATGAAAAGAAGAAAAAATTGTCAGTGTAATATATGTAAGCACTTGAATACAGGTAAAATTCATGAAAAATTGTATTTGGCATGTATTAAATATGTTTACAGGGTTGAAGCTACATGGTCTCTTCGATATTCTGAAAAGATTTCCAGAAGAAGCCCGGCATATACTACAATCTGGTGGTGCAACAACTGCATCGGACGTAAAGGCCTTTTATAATCCAGTTTTCTCATTGGAACCAACGGAAAAAGAACTGGAGGAAGTTATTATGTATAATTTCCACAACTTCTTACAGAAAGTTGAGCGTAAGTTTATAGTCTGTTCATCTGCCTGTTTAATCTCGAACTACACAATTTTGCATGTTACGTGGAGGCTGTGTGGTTGCACATAAGTAATTATGGAGTTCATCCATGCTGATATATATCGGGTTATACCATTTATAAGAGTAGTTAGCATCATTGGTGCTAATCCTATGACTTGTGAATGGGGCTTAGTGAATCGTATGTGAGGGACAGGTACTCGTCACCAGATCAGGATATTCGCCAAAAACCAATTGTTTATACGCCAAGTCCAGGTTCGGCCCAAAATGGTCAAATGTCTGCAGTACTAATTGCAGGGATATAAGTTACACACTGATTTCTTGTTTCGTTAGTTAACAGTGCGTGTGATGATATATGGCTGCCGAAATACGTCTCGCCTAGCGGCTGTAATGTGAATACATGTACTTACAGTTTAACAACTTTATTTTATCGCTACATAAGAACTATGTGTGAAGTTGAATGAAGACATTCTAACTTTTTTTCTAACTTTTTGTCCAGGCAAATAACGATAGCAATAACTCACCTGCGCCATTTGGTCAGGTGAGAGAGAAAAAGACAATATTCATGTGTTTCAGGTGGGAGACTTACAACACAATGGCTAGATTTGAATACGGATCCGGTAATGGAGGAAACAGTAACAGTGACGATGTCTCACGTACTCCAGGCTTTGGTTGGTAGTCCTTCCCTCCCAACTAACATTACTTCTGGGCTAGTTGAGTTCAAACACATGGACAAACAACTCTCCACCGTGAACACCTGTGCACCATCCATCTTGATGGCAGACATTAAGCGGTGCCAGGACTACAAATGTTTCGAGGACGCTTTCCTTAACATTGTGACGGCCTATGGATTTGGGAAAGCTTAAATAATGTTACAGCAATGCCAGCAGTTTCTTGCCAATGTGACTACATTTCGTTACAAGGACATCATTAACGGGACAATGTTTACTCAACAGGCGTGTCCTGACATGACATGAATTAGTGCAATCGCAGGCCTTGACAAATCAACGTGTCCGTTCGTATTGGCGAGTGAATTTGCGATCTGGATGAGTGTTAATTTGAAGAGAAATAAAGTAATTTGTCATACCGCAGATAACATTTCTCGCATTTTGATTGGTCAGCTTGGCAGGTAATATGAGCCCATTTTGTCTGCTTTAGTGGCTTTAGTCAAAATTGTGGCAGGTCTAGGCTGAGTGAAAAAGTAAATAAATTGGAAATCACCCCAAAGACTAACTGTAGAAAGTAGAAATGAAAGTAAGAAAATAAGTTATATTTTTAAAATCAAGAATTATAGAGGTTATTAGCAAATTTCTACTTGCATACGTCGGGATGACGTCGGGTGTTATTTGTAAAGTCATGAAGTAGTGCGTATGGCGCCATATTTCTATGACATTATACTTGTACTAATACACTTATATAACTCGAGTTATGATGAAATATAAAACAAAATATGCGGTATGATAAATACATTATTAGCTCGTCTGTTTTCGAAGAAAAATGAAAGCTATTGCCACGACTCCGGCGTCGTCCGTGTCCGGATATCGTATAACCTTTACATTTGAGTAATTTTCACAAGAAGCCCTTGGCCTATGTTCATGAAACTTGGACACAACTTCCCTCTTGCATCACTCACCACAACCCAACCAAAATCAATTTGCCCATGCATGTCCTTGACCTACTTTTTTCGCTTGAATTACTTAGCAACTTTAGCAATCTCGGTTAACCTTTTCATTCAAGTCATTTTTAGCATGCCTTCCAAAGGAAGGAGTGCTTATGTCATACCCCTGGCGTTGTAGTCAGCATCTGTCAGTCCGGTTGTCTTCATAAAAAATTTGAAAACATAACGTTGGGGAAATTAGTTCTAATTTCTGTTTCCGTTCATGCAACTTCTTGATACTTACCACATGCCTTCCTGTAATGGTTCTCTATCATGCCATGCCAAATCCACGACCATCAGACCCCCGCTAACTCCAAGGTCACAAACTTAGTGCTTTCACAAACTTAACGTTGGGGGAATTTTTTTTAGAATTTATGTTCCCTTTCACTCCACTTCTTGATATTTCACACATGCCTTTCTCTAATGGTTGTCTATCATGCTGTGCCAAATCCACAACCATCAGATCCCGGCTAACACCAGGGTCACGGTTACAGACATAGTGCTTTCACAAACTTAACATTGGGGGAAATTTGTTATAATTTATGTTTCCTTTTGCTCAGCTTCTTGATATTCATATAAACTAAACTGCCACCAGGCGAGCTTCGTTGTCTTCCAGATTTGGCCCTCATGTACATTTTTGGCTTTCTTGTATGTGAGAGTTGAGTCAGGCTATGCCCCATATATAAAAGTAAGATTAGCGCTAATCCTATTACTTTTAGGGGATGGGATAAATGATGCTGGTGTGGCGAGGGCCTGGCACCAGATCAGGTTGTTCTAATTTCAGTACTGAATATATATTTTGATTGTAAATATTGAGTTCTGAAGTTGGGATTTAACCCCCTCGGACAGGTGGATACGGGACACGACCCCGTTGACCCGTCTACGTGTAGACTCCCTGAGGCTTGTACCTCTATGTCAGAAAAGCGGACGTTAAACCCTATTCACTCACTCACTCACTCGTTGTCTTCCAGGGTTACCACGCGTCCGGGAAAAATCAGGGAAATTCAAGGTCAGGGAAATGTCGGGGAATTTTGATTTTTGTCCGAGAAATTTTAATTTTTAGCAAATGTCAGGGAAATGTCAGGGAAATTTGAAATCCCAAGATCTGTGATTGTTTTAAAACCTGCAGATATTGGCTAAGGCAGTTTTCTCATTATAATGTTCTGTTGTTGGAATTGTTTAACTTAATTACTATGTCAAAACCATGTATGTATAGCAGAGAAATGTGTCTACTATATGAACATTAATGAGCGAGTACATTACTGTCAAGGTTGGAAGGTCCAAGATAGTGACAGAGCTATCACATATACATGGTTTATTGATGCATTTATGTATCGAGTTTGACTTTTAAATAGGTTTTAATTAAAAAAACATGAATATCAGAAAGGTACAATGACCATAAAGTGACACTACTGGTATAAAATCACGAATCACCAGAACCATATATAGCTACATGTATGTTGGTGTTAGACGAGTCAATACATTCAGTGAAGAATTTGCACTGTTCCCCACAATATAAGTGCAGTTCCAGCTCTGGCAGTCACGTGTGTATACTCGAGTCAGATTGACTGTCCATCTGTAGAAATAACAATAACCATTACCTTACCCGCTTGTCACAAGGTACCATCACAGACACAGGCGTATTCCGTAAGCACTTACTTACTGACGATCCTAGTTGTAAATTGTGTTGTAAACCCCACTCCAATCAGTACTTTTCAACTAGTTGACTATTACATATATGAGTTGTTTGCTAATTGCTTTACTCTCATTCCATCTACACTGTATTTGCCATTAAAGGTTTTAAAGTGACTTATACATCTGTAATCACATTGAAGAATGCATATTTAAACATAGTTACATATCTGTGGAACACCTTTGCTGACACTGTCCACAATGTCAAGGTCAGATAGCTGAATTTTTCATTGCTTGTTTTTTTCTCATTATCATTTGTTCTAGTATACATGGTATATATATATATATATATATATATATATAATGTAACATTTGGTATTCTTGTTCAAGAATGTATAAGTATGTGATTTGTGGTTGCTACAAGATCAAATAACATGTTAACCTTAAATTGCTGCTGGATGTGGTGAATATGTGTTTTAACTCTTCCTACGCTGTTGACGGAAATTGCCGTCTGCTGTTTTTAAATTTTTAAATTTTGCTTTAATTCTTAACAAAAAACTGGTTTTGACAGCACATGAGAATCGTCTCCACTGGAGACGATTCTCATGTGCTGTTAAAACCAGGTTTTTGTCGAGAAACATTGAAAATAAAACATTTCCAGCAGACAACATTTAACTCAGCGTAGTAGACCATGACCTACTTTTCTCGTAATATAGGTCACGTCCGTCAAAACGTACGTCCAAGTTTCACATATCCCCTGATGCAGTAATTGGACGTTTGCCAAACTTCAGGAGTACCTTCCTTCCATTGATATTTAAGCACCCTGGGTCATTCAAATTATTTTGACCTTGGTGACGTTGACCTTTACGTTAGTCGGATCATTACAAAACTTCATCAATAGCTTTGTCACATTGATGGCTATCCATCCAGTGTCATTCGGGTGGCCGTGACCTTGACCTTTAATGTCAACAATTGTATGTCCATATGTTGAATATCTTGTACCCGATCTGTTAGTCGGATCATTACAAAACTCCATCAATGCCTTCGTCACATTGACGGCTATCCAACCAGTGTCATTCAGGTAACACCAGACCTGGTGACATTGAAGTTGATGTCAACGATTTTGGACATACGTTCAAATGTTGAATATCTTTTGATACCTGATCCGTTAGTCGCATCATTACAAAACTTCATCAATAGCTTCGTCACATTGATGGCTAGCCAACCAGTGTCATTCGGGTGACCATGACCTTGGTGACCTGAATGACAACAATTTTTGATGTACATCCAAACTTCATCATTAGCTTCCTCACATTGATGTATATCCACCCAGTGTCATTCGAATGGCCTTGACCTTGGTGTCAACTATTTTGTATGTACGTGAAAATGTTGAATATCTCTTGGTCTGTTAGTTGGATCATTACCAAACTTCATCAATAGCTTCCTCACATTGATAGCTATCCATCCAGTGTGATTCTCTTGACATTGACCGTCACGTTTGTGACAATAATTTTGAATGTCCGTCCAAATGTTGAATATCTCCTTATCCATTACCAAACTTCATCAATAGGTCATTTGGTTGACCTTGACCTACTTTTTGTCTCACCCACGATAGTGGAAAGTGATACATAGCGGTCACAATTCCGTCGTCAATTTGGGATGTAAATTTTAGACGTACGTCCAAATATAGCATATCTTGATCCGGCAGTCTGATCAATAGCTTCCTCGCATTGATAGCTATAGTATACAACTGGTTTCTTCATTTTAATGATGACCATGTTCCAACCATTAAAACTACAAGTCCGACAATAGCAAATTTAGCAGTATTGTAGTTGGCGTGAATATTCTGTTTACGGATAAACATATTTAGCATTTGGCAGCCATGAAATACATCTACACAATGATCACTTCATAAGTACTGCTGCTAAAATTGATATAGTCCTTCTTGAACAGCTGGAACATGGTAATAATAGATCATGCGATCCCACACCGTGAACAACTATTATTGTAATTTAATGAATTACATTTCAAAAGTAATCTCCCCAGGCCGGTTCCTGTTAATTTTGACTAAAGAGGCATATCCTGATTTTACAACACAATTTCTAGTTTAATTCCTGTTATACATAGCATGCCCGGTCGGCAGTCTTCAGCAATATTCATTAGGGATGAGCTAATGGCCTACTAGTAGAAGGCAGGACTTTAATACCGGAGGTCATGCCTGCCATCCCCTCTCAAGAAATGAAGAAATAATTTTTAGCCAGGTTTTTTGAAAAAAAATCCAGGCTATTGGATTGGCGAAAGCCGGGCGGGCGGGCGGCAGGCGGCGGGCGGCGTCCACAATCAATGTTAAGTTTTCGTGTTTGAGTCCATTTCTTTGTTACTGTACCACCTACGACCACCAAACTTTCACAGCTTCATAATCAAGGGGTGCCCACCACATATCACTATCCAACATGTTACTTTTTTTTTTAACTTCACCCATTTTTTCCGCGTAATCGACTTAGCCATTTTCAATGTTAAGTTTTCGCGTTTACAATGTTAAGTTTTCGTGTTTAAGTCCATTTCTTTGGTACTGTACCACCTAGGACCACCAAACTTTCATATTTTCATTCTAACCCCCAACCGTGCGGCCCCTGTGCCCAATGTCAAGGTTTCAAATCTTTGAATTTTTTAAATGTTTAAAAGTTTTTTCGTTGTGTTCTTAATCTTTGCCCAATTTTTTTGCTTCACCAATTAAACCTTGATAACTTTTTTCACAATTGTGTGTTTATCTTCATTGTCGCACCGCTTGCGGAAAAGAGCATCCTGTGCCCTATGTCAATGTTCAAATTTACTTTGAATTTTTTTTGTTAAAGTTTTTTCGTTTTGTTTATATCTCTGCCAACTGCTTCACCAATACCTTGATACTTCACATGTGTGTTTATCATCATTGTCGCACCTGCTTGCGGAAAGCGCGATCCTGTGCCCCTATGTCAAGTTTCAAATTACTTTGAAATTTGTTAAAGTTTTTTCGTGTACTAAATCTCTGCAATTTTTTCTGCTTCACCCAATACCTTGATACTTTCACATGGGTGTTTATATCATTGTCGACCTGCTTGCGGAAAGCGCGATCCTGTCCCTATGTCCCAAGTTTTCAAATTACTTTGAATTTTTTTGTTAAATCGTGTACTATATCTCAGCAACTTGCTTCACCAATACCTTATACTTCACATGGGTGTTTTTATCATCATTGTCACAACCTGCTTGCGGAAAACGCGATATCGTCAGCATTTTGGCATACGTCCGTCCGTTCGTCCGGTTAAAGTTTTTTTGGTTAAAGTTTTTCCATCTACTATATCTATTTTTTTAGTGTCCATGCCTCGCCCCAAGGCGCGACATGCAGGCCACGGCCATCTAGTCTACAAAAAGTGGGTATAATTATGTTATCCAAGTGTCTATGCTTGGAAAAAACCTGGCCTTCGTGGCTTTGCCTCGTTTCTTGTTAAATATCTGTTTTTGATCTCGGTAGTTAACCAATTTTACAATCAATGTATGTTTTATGATTTTCCTACAAATAAATAAACTATTCAATGCACATTTTGTCTTTGGTTTATGCTAAATCGTTTTCATGTACAGGTGCATAAGAAATATGGGTCCATTATTATTATTCCCTCGCTGATCGGCAATAGGGGATATAGTGTTAGTTCATGTACGTGCATACGTTAGTAACACCTTTCATTTTTCACTAACTTATGAAATTTTGATAATATTTTGCCACAATGTTTTACAGATGGTGCTTTGTTTTACATACTACCCACGTCCGACCACCCATGATCTCTGAGGACTTGTGTTCCAATGGCCGATTTGCCATAATTAATATATAGTGGGTATTTTTACTGCAACCGCCAATCTAATGATGGGATTAGCGGTTGTAGCAAGAAGACACACTCTCATTCATCATGATGGGTCACATAACAATAGCTCACTTATTACGAAATATTTACTAGTAAGTGAATTTAAATAGTAGTCGGAGAAAGTTCAACACACTATTAAATGGTTATGAATAGCTATCGGTATATAAGTTGCCATGAACATAATTGGCCTCGTGGCTGTTTGTTTGTTTGTTTATTGGTGTTTAACGGCCTATCAACAGTTAAGGTCATGTAAGGCCGGGCAAACGGGTATGATCCCGTTTTAACCTGCTGCATTGGTGGGAAAATTCCAAAATCAGAACTGAATATTTACATCGAGAAACAATATATTCAGCCCTGAAATTAGAATAACCTGACCTGATGGCAGGTCCATACCACACCAAAGTCACTTGGCCCCTTCCCCTAAAATAGGATTACGAATAATCGTAATACTCACATAAGGGGTATAACCAGATTCAACTGTCACATACAAAATGCCAAAGACGTATGCGAGGGCCAAACCAGGTCTCCAGTCGGAATTCCGGTAAGGTTGAACCCCGATCGTTAAATTACCCATCGCTTGCACCCACCTTCCACCCACGGCCTCGTGGCTGAGATAATTGAATTGCAATATATTTACTAAAGTAATGTAATTATTAAAATGATCAGCTTGACATTTAGACCATTTGGTGCGTTGTTCCTTCTAGCGAATAGCTAATAGCAGCTGTTACAATGATTAACAAGCACATTCATATGGACATACTGCGCTTGTTGGATATTACCATATAAAAGTGCATGTTCACCAAATTAACAGCAAACAAGAGTGCCAAAGGTCGCAATATATGCCTGTCGAGGTATAGTCCGTATACAAGGGAGGAAAAAAAGAAATCACTAACACTGTATACCCCTCAAAAAATAAAACTTTACAAAAACTAGAAATGTGGCCTGTCGGCACACGAATGCCCCCGCTGGCAGCCAAAGAAAACGAGGCATATCTGATTATAAGCCATTTACCCGAGCGTTAAGGTTTTGAACGCACCTTGACCCTGGGCTTAGTGGGGGCGGGACGAATGGATTTGTCAGAGGGCGGTAGAGGACCATTGTAGCAATGCGTGTGTGAAATGTGAAGCAGATCCGAGCAAGGAAACACAAATTATAAGCCATTTAACTGAATGTTAAGGTTTCAAACGCACCAAGTCTGTGACCTTGACCCTGTGGTTAGCGGGGGCAGGACGGATGTGGATTTGTCACAGGGCGGTAGAGGAGCATTGGAGCAATGCGTGTGTGAAAGTTAGTGTAGGATTGAGGAACGCGCACATAGATTTGTCCCAAAGTGGCAAGTAAACAATTAAAGTGGAAAAGGTGAAGGTCAAAGGTGAAGGTCGAAGTAATGGGTGGTGGAGTGTGTAAGGCATGTTCATATGTATCATGTGTATAAATATTTAAGCGATTGGCAAAAGTATTGAGAAGTTAGTGTAGGATTGAGAAAAGTGCACGTAGATTTGTCCCAAAGTGCCAAGCAAACATTTAAAGTGGAAAAGGTCAAGGTGGAAGTAGTGGGGGGTGGAGTGTGTAAGGCATGTTCATATGTATCACGTGTATAAATATTTAAGGGATTCGCAAAAGTATTGAGAAGTTATTGTAGGATTGAGAAACGTGCACGTAGATTTGTCCCAAAGTGCTAAGTAAACATTTAAAGTAGAAAAGGTGAAGGTCAAAGGTCAAGGTCGAAGTACTGGGTGGTGGAGTGTGTAGGGCATGTTCATATGTATCATGTGTATAAATATTTAAGGGATTGGCAAAAGTATTGAGAAGTTATTGCAGGATTGAGAAAAGTGCACGTAGATTTGTCCCAAAGTGCCAAGCAAACATTTAAAGTGGAAAAGGTCAAGGCCAAAGGTCAAGGTGGAAGTAGTGGGGGGTGGAGTGTGTAAGGCATGTTCATATGTATCACGTGTATAAATATTGACATAATATGTGAAGCCATGTAGAAGTTACTAAAGAATATGGTAATATCGGGACGTACAGACGGACGGACGGACGGGACGGACGTACGGACGGAGGTAACACTATATGCCCCCGTACCTTTCAGTAGCGGGGGCATAAAAATTAACACAAATTTAAATGTGACTGACCCTCAACACAAGGGCTGCATGGGTGGGTGATAGAAAGAAAATATTGATGATGACTAATAAGTATATGAAATTGCAAGCAAATCTGACTCGGGAGCTGCAGAGATAACGGGTAGGCAAACAATTTAACGCAAATTTCTAAGTGATTTGACCTTGAACACGGGCTGCACAGATCTGCTATAGAATGAAAATGATGATGACAAATAAGTATATGAAATTTGAAAGTTATTTGACCTTGACCTTGAGCACGGGGGAACATGGGTGGGGCGGGGAATGAAAATGTGGATGATAATAAACATGCACATGAAGTTTCAAGCCAATCAGTCCTACTTATATGAGAATGGAGAAACATGCACGTATCTACTAGACACAAATGTCTAAGTTATTTGACCTTCACCTTGGGCACGGGGGGAGCATGGGTGGGGCAGGGAAGGAATGAAAATATGGATGATAATAAACATGCACGTGAAGTTTCAAGCCAATCAGTAATGGAGTATTAAAAGAAGTTATAGGAGAATAGAGAAACGCAGGCACATCTACTGGATGCAAATTTCAAAGTTATTTGACCTTGATCTTGGGCATGAGGGAGCATGGGTTGGGCGGGGAATGACAATATGGATGATAATAAACATGCACATGAAGTTTCGAGCCTATCGGTCATACGGTCAAGAAGTTATAGCAGAATATAAAACGTGACGGATAGGCGGACAGCCGACTTTTGCATCCCTGTATCCTATTTTCGCAATGACATAAAAATAGGAATTAGTGTTTGTACATAAACGATAATAAATATATTAGTCTGTGTTAGTGTACAACTGCTGTAAAATGTGTAATACTTCTTCATACACATCAACACCAAAACAGTCCGAGTCCTCATTTATTACATCACATGTTTGTTCATGCAGTGTGTCCAGTGTCTCAATCATTGCAGGAACTTCCACTGAGGAGGCAGAGTCTGTACCAGCAGGTCCATCATAGTCAATCCCGTATCTATGTAAATCAACCTGTATTAAAAAAGAAATGACAGATATGGATAACATCTATACAATTATGCACATGAGGGGTGAGGGGGCATATCGGGGACTGACAGAGCGGGTGATTTCCCCCGACAGGTGGGATTTTGTTGACAGGCCCGGTGAAACCACCACCCGGGAAATACACTTGGCCTGATTTTACGTACCGGGAGGCGGTAAATTGAACACATCCAATCCCAAGGATTTTGACAAATTTCCGTGCTTTGATAGATGCATAATGCTCAATAATGAAATTGTGGTGAAAGGGACCTTACTACATTTGTGGTCGAGGTCGTACAGGCATCTATAGTTTTATGTAATTCAGCACATAAATTGTCAGTCAGTCTTATTTACGTACAAAAAAGTTAGTTTACAATCATCAAATGTCTTTATATAAACAAGCTTGCCGCCAACGGCATATATCCCATCGCTGTGGTGGTTGGATCATAAATATACACATGATTTTTCAAGCCAATCATTCATAATGTAAATAAGTTAGACGAGAAATGCGCACACATCTACTGGACGGAAATATCCAAGTTATTTGACCTTGGGCGTGAGGGAGCATGGGCAGTATGTGGAATAAAAATATGAATGATGAGAAACATGCACAAGAAGTTTTGATTTATTTCTTAATTTATTGGTGTTTATCAACAGCTAAGGTCATTTACGACCGGGCCAACGGGTTCGATCCCGCATTTAACCTGCTGCATTTGGGGGAAAATCCAAAAATTAGAACGGAATATTTAAATCGAAAAAATATATATTCATCCCTGAAATTAGAATAACCTGACCTGGTGCCAGGTCCATACCAAACCGAAGTCACTTGGCCCCTTCCCCTGAAAGGTGCCAAACCAGGTATCCGGTCGGGATTCCGGTAAGGATGAATCCCGATCGTTAAATTACCCATCACATTCTCCCGACCAACCACCACACAAGAAGTTTGAAGCCAATCACTCATACAGTAAAGAAGTTATAACAGAATGGAGAAACGCACACACATCTACTGAACAGAAACTTCTACGTTATTTGTACCACATTCTAAGAAATATACTGGACGGAAATTTTGAAGTTATTTGACCGTAAGCTTGAGCACAGCGGGAGCATGGGCAGGATGCGGAATGAACATATGGATGATAATAAACATGCAAGTGAAGTATCAAGCACATCGGTCATACGGTAAAGAAGTTATAGCAGAATGGAAAACGTGACGTCACAGACAGACAGATGAATGACTTTTGCATCCCTATATCCCGTTTTTGATACACGATGAGATAATAAACCAGACCTTAATGAAATTATTATAGTCTGCATTTTCTTACCCATTTATCTCTACTTGTCGTCAGCAAAGTGCGGAACAGAATATAGTTTACCTCATTAAGTGCCTCTCCTAAGTCAGGAACATAGCGTTGCCCAGATATCCACAGTTGCAGTGGAGATCTGTTCCCTTCTGTACGAAGTGGTCGCCGACTCAAAGCGGCAACAAAACGGTCAAGGTGTTTCTGAATACGAGGCAGATATACCATGTGCAGAGCTAGTAAATGTAATTCATTGTCTGGTTCAAATATCCCTTGGTCCTCCATGCAGTAGAAAAGATTATAGTATGTCATTACACATCCAGTCCATATTTCTCTCCAAAGTCGTTCAATTCTAAAACAGAAATACCAGTAAATGTTTTATCGGTTAGAAAACAAACTACATGTACTTTAGATGTTAACATACAGTAAACACAACATGGTTTCACACTAACTTTAAAAGTAGCTGGTCTCCTGGACATGCGACATTCTATGATAATAGCCTTTTCTTGAATTTTCAGTGTATAATGCTTGGAGATTCAGACGATGCTTCCGAAAATCGACAGGTCTTGAAACACAGAACAATTATTAGCGTTGTCACTTGATCACCACATAGTAACAAAATAAGAAATAATATTTATTTTTTGATTAACTTTTATGCCTCATGAAGTATCGAGTCTGGATTAAATTAGTAAATATACCATGTAAGCACTAGGTCATGTTACAATTGGAAGGTATCGATAATACATGTACACCATTCAAAACGTACACACATGTTCACGTATGTATGTACGCACACACAAGGACTAAAGCTATATACCTTCAAGCCTATCGACAAGGCTATAATAAGCATACAATGTCAACAGAAATGCCATAAAAGACAACATATATGTGGCTGTGACTGCAGAAATGGAGCTTATGGGATTTGTGGCCATTGTGCCTCCTGATCAAATAGCACACTCCTGCTTAGAAGCATGACTGGTGTTTCATTTATGGAATGTCGACCAGAGTAGATCCAGATCAGACTGTGCGGATGCACAGGCTGATAGAAATCTACACTGGTAGTAAACCCAATAAGCTCCATTTCTCAAGTCACATCTTGACCTTGACTTTGGGGTTAGCAGAGGTCGCAAGGAATGGATTTACCAACATTAGAGGGCCAACAGTGAAAAGCATGTGTGAAGTATCAGGAAGTTCCAGTGTATGAAACAAAAGTATTAATAACTTTACAATCGGTCTGTTTTATTACAGATGGGCAAATGGAGGGACAACGTGACTCTGGTACTGGTACATCCCAAGTATATTTCATATCTGTGTATACCTCTGATTATGAACGCTGCGTCCTGCAATGAATGGTTTGTTCTGTTGGCCTCTGTGATGCAGCATGAAGTCTGCCACCAAGACATTTTCACCGCCTTTATCGGACCGCACCCTTATTGGCAAACCATACGTATGAACTGCCTCTTCAAATGCGCCAAGTACAGTTTCAGCTTTGTTGTTATTGCTCACTTTCATATAGACTGGTAGACGCGAATATCCATCTATGCCGCCGTGTATTACAAACCGCCATCTGAAATATTTTACATTAATCAAAATGCAGTGCGAATGGCAGTTCTACAATGCAAATGTTACAGTACTAGGTAAATGTACCGGAATTCATACAAAACATCCAGTGACAGCAGGACAGACACACAAGAATGGCACTTGATAGTGCAATATATTTTTCATCAACCAAGGCTGCAGAAATAGATAACTGAAACATGCAACAAAAAACATACAACATAAAGGATGGAAAGAAAATTCTGATTCTCTACACATACATTTTGTTGGAGATACTAACAAGTGCAAACCCATAAACTCTCAACTTCACAGTGGAAAGTCTTGTTCACCAGTCTGTACATTACGTTGCTGTTGACAGGAAACTCCATTCAATTAATTCACTATAAGTTGATTAGACTAGAAATGTGGCATATCGGCACACGAATGCCCCCGCTGGCAGCGGGGGCGGGACGAATGTGGATTTGTCACAGGGCGGTAGAGAATCATTGGAGCAATGCGTGTGTGAAATGTGAAGCAGATCCGAACAAGGAAATTATAAGCCATTTACACGAGCGTTACGGTTTCAGGACGTACGTACGGACGCCGGCAACACTATATGCCCCCCTCACCATTCGGTGGCGGGGGCATAAAAAGCATGTCATGTGTGTGTGTGTGTACTTGACCATCTTCAAATCAAAGCAAATGTTTTATACACCTGTTTCACAGGCACCTGCTATTTGGATGGGGTGCACTATTTAAGGTAAGAACTAGAAATGTGGACTGTCGGCACACAAACGCCCCCGATTGCAGCCAAAGAAAACTAGGGTACGTTTGATAACCCAATAGGCCGATTATGGTGGATTTTTCACAACATGATAGAGGACCATCAGAGGAAACAGAAATTATAAGAAATTTACCCAAGTGTTACAGTTTGGAACGCACTCAGTAGGGGACCTTCTCCTTGCATTTAGAGGGGGCCTGAGGAGCATGGATTTATCACAGCATCATACAGAACCATCAGAGGAATGCATGTGTAAAATATGAAGCCCATATGTGAAAGGAAAACGAAATTTACCTGAGCATTAAGGTTGTGACCTTCACCTTGGTTTTTCAGGGGCCTCGAGGATCATGGATTTGTCACAGCATGCTCGAGGACAATCAGAGGAATGTATGTGAGAAATATGAAGCAGTTAAGTGAAAGAAAGCAGAAATTATAAGAAATTTACCCCAGCGTTAAGGTTTTGAATACACTATGTATGTGACCTTAACCTTGGGCTTAGTGGCGACCAGAGGATCATGGATTTGTCACAGCATGATAGAGGACAATTGGAGGAATGCATGTGTAAAATATGAAGCAGTTAAGTGAAAGAAAGCAGAAATTACTAGAAATGTGGCCTGTAGGCACACGAATGCCCCCGCTGGCAGCCAAAGAAAACGAGGCTTATTTGATTACAAGCCATTTACCCGAGTACAGACGGACGCCAGTAACACTATATGCCCCACTCACCATTCGGTTGCGGGGGCATAATAAGCCATTTACCCGAGTGTTTGTGACCTTGACCCTGGGCTTAGCGGGAGCGGGATGAATGTGGATATATATGCAGCAGATCCGAGCAAGGAAACAGAAATTATAAGCCATTTACCCAGCGTTAAGGTTTCGAACGCACCAAGTCTGTGACCTTGACCCTGGGCTTAGCGGGGGCGGGACGAATGTGGATTTTGGCACAGGGCGTAGAGGGACATTGGAGCAATGCGTGTGTGCAATGTGAAGCGATCCAGCAAGAAACAGAAATTAAAAGCCATTTACCCAGCGTTAAGGTTTTGAACGCACCAAGTCTGTGACCTTGACCCTGGGCTTAGCGGGGGCGGGACGAATGTGGATTTGTCACAGGGCGGTAGAGGACCATTGGAGCAATGCGTGTGTGCAATGTGAAGCAGATCCGAGCAAGGAAACAGAAATTATAAGCCATTTACCCAGCGTTAAGGTTTCGGGACGTACGTACATACGTACGTACGTACGGACGCCGGTAACACTATATGCCCCCCTCACCATTCGGTGGCGGGGGCATAATAAGAAATTTAGCCGAGCACTGGTAACACCATTCGGTAGCGGGGCATAAAAATCCAATTTCATTAATATCTAAACTACTAAAGTGTTTTCGATGCAATAAAGCGCAGATACACCTGCAAATGTACAAGCAACAACTGCCGAGGTAGCCGTCATTGTACATTTATGTGTAACAGGAATTTTAACATGAATTTAGTGGAAATATAGAAAGTTGGGGTGCACTCCGATTTCAGTTGATGGTGTGCACTCGACTTTCGTATATGCTGCCGGTTATGGCATTTAACTGCATTTTGCACGTACCATCCGATGAAATATAGTCCTGGGGCTCCAAGGCAGCTTCAAAATATAGATAAACATGGTATTTCCTTCCTGTCAAACCCTGTATTTGCAGACATATCTTTCACCTTTTATATAATTTGAAATATACAATTATTTATCTCCAAGTTAAAAAGTTAATGGTACATACAAAATGTATGAGCCCGCATCTGAAATGACCTCCCCAACACCATTTGTGTCAACATAACTCCTAAACAACTACCGCCTCTTACAGCATAATCATTAATATGTGAAATTATGCAATTTTTCTGGGTATCTGTACTATATCTACTTTGCTGAGATAACAATTATACATGCATAGGGTCAATGTAGATGGAAGCGGCACAAAATAGCAGGTGCCTGCAACATGTATATGTAAATGTCCCACCGTGAACATGCACATGGTATTTCAAATCATTAATTATAGGGATAGGTTGTGGGGGGGGGGGGGGGGGGGGGGGGGGGGGGGGGGGGGGGGGGGTGGGGGGGGGGGGGGGGGGGGGGTGGGGACGGCTATGCAATAAGGCAGGTAATTTCAGATCCTGTCTCGTATGTTATATACATTTTTTTAAACGCTGATATAAATAACTGTACGTCTTTCAGGACACAGCAATTGCATGAAAGGAAAAGTATGTCGGCAAATTACATGGTTCGACAAAAAAGGAATACTTATATCTGCTTTTTGATACCGACTTGGATCCACAGGCATAGCGTTTCACGTGTGAAATCCTGGTAAATGCCCTAGCATCCAGCATATACGAATGCCACACTACTCACCTTATAAGCTTGTGATTTCCATCTATGTGCCACAAAGCCAGTGGGGAAACGACACTGTACCTGCGTCTATGAATTCTGCAAGTATTAAGGAATAGTCTTCTAAATAGTACCCCACTTGGATCAGCTCTCCTCACTGCATTTCTCACCTTGCTTTGTTGCACCCTGTGCCCCCGAGAAAGCAATAGACCACCAATTGTTCTATATCCAACATTGGGGTAGTCTCTAACCAACATATCAACGTTGTGTTGCATTTCTTCATCAGTTAACTGGCTGTATGTGTTTCCGACACCGAGACCAAATTCATTAAGCCTCCTTTCCACAGTTCTACTGCTAACGCCGAGCATGTCAGATATTTCTTTCACTTTGAAAGATAATCCCAAAAAATACTCCAATGTCTCTATTGGAATATGAAACTTTGGCCGACCTCTACTGCCTTGCTCAATTGATGGCGAAACATTATGAACAGTTCTTTCATCAAATGGAATGATGTTCAACAGTGTCTCCATGATGTCCAAACTGTTATCTATATTGGTGATAGCTGATAATTGGGACATCATAGATAGCGTTACCTCCAGATCTTCTGCCCAATGTTCCATTCTATTATTCTCACAACACTGTGCAAGCATAATCAATTTCCGATGCAATAAGTCAGTCATGTCACCGATGGCAGCACTTTCATTGTTTGACCTGAAGGTATTTAAAATTTAATAGAATAAGGAGAAACATGTACCAATGACAACTTGCCCAGTTACTACACCAACACTTAAACATATTGTTAAAATCATTCAAAGACAGACATGCGACTGCTTAAAGTGACTGTCTCAGATGGTACCTCCGAAGATGGGCACGATCGATTCAGTATCAAAACCACCAATCACTTATTAGTATAGTAATTTCGAAGTGCATTTAGGGGTGGTGCTAAATTTTAAACGAATATGTGCACGCAACAGGGCGGATATTTTTACAGCATGATAGAGAATCATTAGAGGAATGTATGTGTGAGCTATTAAGAACTTCCATTAAAAGAAACAGAATTTAATTTTCGGGACGACGACAATGAAAAGTGATGAGTATGGTCATACCTGGCACTCCAGGACGAGATATTTTAATATGTATGGATGATGGATGAAAATCAATAACAATAGATCACATCTGTACAAGCTCCAAATACTTTCTAGTGGGAATTGAATGATTTCATGCAGTGGTGAGCGATACTTACATTAACCCTTAGACCGCTATTTTATTTTTTGGTAATGATTCTGAAGTGCGGTCAAACCATGTTTTTATTGAGAAATAAGGCAAGATATAAAAGCAACAGCAGAGTTAATGTTAATGTCTAAGGGTTAATGTATTAACCGTTGCAACCAGGTAATTTGATTAATTTCGGTAGCCTGGTTGGTCATATAACAACCATGAAGCAAGTACAGAATAGATTTGGAATTGTCGCTTCATTGTATTTCATTTCGTAATGTTAGTTTAAAACAGTTTGAATCAATCAACCGACATGTATAATGGTATGTTGGTGACACTGATAGTGGGACACTAGGACGGTACAGGCAAAACTATTTTCCGCTATCACATTCTGTGCAGTATGGACTGATCTCCTTGAAAATACCATACCTATTATATTTATTGTCCGCCATAGCCTCTCTAATCACAGTATTGCACAGGTAACGTGTAGTTATATAATTAACAAGAAAATGTGGCCTGTCGGCACACGAATGCCCCCAGTGGCAGATTGGAGAAAATGTGGCAAAGTTAATTAACCAAAAGTGATAAGTTTTCATAAGCACAATTGTGAAGGTCAAAAGGTCAAGGTCATATTAAAGGCAGCATGGATGAGTGGCATTTGTGCACAAGTATATGTATTGAACTATTAAAGTAATCCTTCAAGGGATATAGAAGTTATGACAGAAATGAGAAACTCCAGCAAACTTCTTAATGTGTGAAAATGTTCAAAGTTGTGAAGGTCAAAGTCAATTTCATATTAATGGCAGTATGGATTTGTGGCATTTGTGCACAAGTATGATGTATTGAAATATTCAAGTAATCTATCAGGGGATATAGAAGTTATGACAGAATTGAGAAACTCCGATAAACTTCTTTATGTGTGAACAAGTTTCAAAGTTGTGAAGGTCAAAAGGTCAAGGTCATATTAAGGGCAGCATGGATGGGAGTCATTTGTCCACAGGTATACTGTGTTGAAATATTTAAGTAATCCTTCAAGATATATATATAAGTTAGGACAGAATTGGGAAACTCTGGCAAATTTTTATTGTGCCGGACAGCCACTCGGACTCGAAAACGCGGACACACAGTCCAAACACTATATGCCTCCGGCTCTACCGAGACCGGGGGCATAAAAACATGTCATGAAATCAATTGCTGATCACCTGATCACGCTCACCATTACCAAATGTTACATGTAAAATGTTACTTACATTCTGATTTTGTAGTAAACATCAATATTCAAACTTTCATCAGTTGAGTATGTGTCATGTTCACTGAAAATACAGGGGTGCACATGTGCCAATGTCGGTAACTGAATGAAAATTACTAAACATTTCTGCTTATCTTCAATTTTTCAGTTTTCTTTTTTTCATATTTAATATGGTGATTTGGTTTGGTTTCCCTATTTCTACAATTGCTGAAAGGGTCTGTCTGCACCACAGAACAAATTAATGCTTATGGCATTTGCAACCAATGTAGACCCACATTAGCATACACATTTGTCAGAATGTATTGTTTGTCGATGAGTCGGTGAATAACTTAACAAGCTTCTAACAAAGATTATATATCCTTATGAGGCAGCTGGTGTGAGAGTGCAACCAACCACATTATTTTTATAATCACATTAACTAATGCATAAGTGAATGCAATCAGCCAATGCTTATGGTGTTATTTCTTTATTCTTTTTATTGGTTGTGTACTTGGTAAATATTAATTTTGAATCACACACATTGTCAACTATTACCATGATTACGGACCTTGCTGGAGGTAATTGTCCCCATTAGGCAGCTTCAGTCAGTTTCTTCAGGCTGATATGGGAAATTGGAAGAAAATAAGTAGGAATACAGTAATATTTAACTCTATTGTAAACTAGGTCAGATGGGACCCCAACTTTAAAGGGTTAACGTTAACTTAACGGCAAACAATAGTTTTATTTAGCAAAAGTTTGCATTTCTGCATGACTTCATATTGAGACGACAAAATCCATATTTTAGACACTTTTAGAAAACCAGATTTTTCTCCCATGTAAAGTACATTCATATATACAACTGCTAGTGATAAATGGGCTCCAAAAGCACAAAGGTTAACTAGTTATAGGCGATTATTTCATCAAAATGTTGTTCTGGCGACAACTGCAGTGCTGATAGCATGTTCAATGGTGTGTACTCTGTGTGAATTCTCGGATATTTGGTGTAAATCCCACCCATGGAGCAGGGAAATTTGTCAAAATCCTTGGGGTCGGAGGTGTTCAATTTCCCGCCTCCTGCTACGTAAAATCCGGCCAAGTCTATTTCCCAGGTGGTGGTCTCACCTGTCAAAATCCCGCCTGTCAGGAATCATCCGCTGTCTAAAGTCCCCTATATATCCCCCACCATCCAATGGCGCAAAACATTGACAGGTGTATACCTCAGAATTGAGTGAAGGAGAAATTACAAAATGTGTTCATAGAACACGGATGCCCCACATACAGCTTTAATAGTAAACAAGTGTGCAAGTATGGTGGCTGTAGGCCTAATACTATTGAAGATACAAGCTCTTACAAACACTTTAACCAAGGGAAATAACTATGTAAATATTCAACATATTATTTGTATGTCAAGGTCACACAAAGGTCATTTGATTCACAGTGGATTGTGGTGCACATCATTGACTCATGGTAGTGTGCAAGTATGGTATTCTATGGAAGATACAAGCTCCTACAAAATAATTAACCTTGTGTGATGGACGGACAGACCAGGGTAACACAAAATGCCCCCTCCACTATCGTGGTGGGGTATAACGAAAATTAAGTTACACACTGCAGCAGTTGATAGTGGTAATATACATGTATACAGAGAATGAAGTGAATCGGCAGAAAAAAAGTATTCTACCGGACAAGCATTCTTTGACACACAGACAAACCAATGGACAGGTGTACCAACGGAGGATCATTACACCATACTTACTGTGTGCAAAACAGTCTGTAATATTCTGTCTGTAGGAGCGCCACTTATCATTGCCATAGAAACAACAGGTATGTTATGGGCTGTGTATATTGTATCTGAAATTTAGCACAAACACTAAATGTATTTTGACAATAAATAATAATCTTGCATTTGCTGGTACAAATGGTCAAACAACAATCACTGATCTATAAACAGCCAGTGTTTTACCAGTTACAAAGTTTGTGATGGGCGGACAAACGGAATGGGTGGAAAACAGTTACACTAAATATCATGGTTTTCCTTTCCAAATACAGTCTACATTCGTTTACTCATACTGCAGGAAAATCTTTTAGTTAATGAAAATTTGAGTTAACAAGAGTTATTATACAGAAAAACAGCTAAATTGTTTTTAACTCAAACTAAAAAAAAACAATTAACACAAAATCATTTGACCTTGACCCTGAACACAGGGGCCGCATATGTGGGCTATTTAGTATGAAAATATTAATAATGACAAATAAACATATGAAGTTTCAAGCCAATCTGACTGAGGGTTGCAGAGATAACAGGAATTTCTAAGTCATTTGACCTTGGCCTTAAACACAAAGTAGTATAAAAATATTGATGATGACAAAAAAACATATGAAGTTTCAAGCAAATATGACTTAGGGTTGCAGAGATATAACATAGAAATTTGCATTAAAGTTTTTGGTTAAGTGATTTGACATTCACTGTCAATGGGTGGGCTATAAAATGTATGGATGATGAGAAATAATTATATTTCAAGCCAATACGCTTCATTTTTCAAACAGGCGTATAAAATATACTAGTATGTATGTACCGAGGCCATAGTTTGCTTGCAAATCCTGATAAATTACTTCCAAATTCCACTTGAGAAGCATGTTAGGGTGTTTTTAACAACAGTTTTCAGCATATTTGTAGCATTTACAAGAAAACACTGAACCGGTTGCTCACATGATGTAAACATGGCTGCAGTGGCCAAATAATATAAACAATATTTTACTGTATGTGAATTATTCAACAAGATGAATTGAAACCTATTGAACAGAAAACAGTATCAGTCTGGAAATAAAATGTTCAAATAATCTGAAAAACGGAACACTGGCAAATATTTAATTTTAAAAATGTTAAACTACAAAATTGCGATCAAAATAAACCAGGAACTTTCTCCTATCATTCTAGCTCCAATTCATAATTTCCAGTCCTAGCATGATAACAAGAACCCCTCAAATCAACAGCATACAAAACACTAGTCCGTCCTCAGCTCGAGTATAGCTCCCCTGTATGGTCAGTTGATCACCCTTCACAGTCATCAATTGCTCAGATTGAGGGTATCCAGAGACGAGCAGCTCGCTGGTCCAAACAGGACTATAATAGGACCTCTGCTGTCACAAACATGCTTTCTTCCTTGGAATGGAGACAACTTGACCTCCGACGTATTGATCAATGCCTTATTATATTTGATAAGATTACGCACTCCCTAATAGCAATACCAATCCCAGATTATGTAGCACTGAACCCTAGACCGAGTAGATTCTCCCACTCTCTAGCATACAGAACTGTCCAAACCTCAACAAACTATATTAAGTACTCATTCTTCCCCCGAACTATTATACATTGGAATAATCTACCTCCAGCCACTATGGCACTTCCTTTGCCACAGTTCAGCCTGGCTGTTAGCCAGGTTGAACATGTCTCAACCTAAAAAGACTGCTCTGTTTTTATCTATTTTAACACACTGTATAAATCTGACTTTCACTATTTATTTTACTCCTTATAACAGCCTTGTCAGTTGACGCACAACAAAATCTATGTCCCCAGCAGGGGTTTGACTATCAGAAAGATAGAGATAGAAATCAATACCGTGCAAAATCAGATCATTATTTTTTAAAAAGATTTTTTATTTTTTAGCATAAAATATGAAAATGAAATGTTTTTAAATGGGACCATAAAAATTTAAGCCATTATTTGCACAATTCTTTATTTTAATTTGTTAACATACTGAGTACAGTTCATTGCTTTTTTTTTAATTTCACTAAACAAATTATCAAACAAAGTTGGTGCTTAGAGTTAGAGAATGCCACAGCTGTTTACTTATTATAATTAACAGTAAATAACCCCAGAGAAGCTCCAATCATTATCAGTGCATGAAAATCAAAACGTCACGAAGACAGTGCAAGTGCTGAAGATAGGAGAAAAAGGGATACCTGATAACAGACGGTTATCGGTTTGCATCGACAATCGGTACTATTGACATTCAAATGTGCAAGTTAGAATATATGTGTCGCAGACTACAAAACTCTCATCATGCTTTTCATATACCTACAAATGTATACCAATGTTGAAAACACATTATGTAGTCAAGCAACGTATTTACCTATGCAATTCATTATTGATTTAATTGTTGTTTAATAAACTGTTACAATTGGCTATTGTTGTTGTTGTAGTATGCAGATTAAATTGTACCTCAACACCGGTATTGGAGGTGTGACTTGAACAGCCAATCAGATGTCGGACTATAATTTATTAGAGGGAGATTTACTGGCACGACAGCAGTGCCATCTGACGTCATAATGACGCACTACTAACCCATATATTGCTTGCACCATTCTGCTTGTGGCTCGATGCTTTCTGCTTGCGGCTTTCCGCTTTCGGACTGTGTCTTGATGCTTACTTCCTGCGGCTTTGTACCTTACTGCTTTCGGCCTTATTCAAAGTGCTAAGTGCTTTGTTCTTACTTTCTATTGCAAATGCTTAGTGCAATAAAACAGGGACACGAAAAAGGACGTATCAATAATTGTAATGTAAATAAGACGAATGAACAAAGCAATCAGCAGAATGGACATGTAAGAAAAACAAATACAATTACAACAAGCAGATTTCAAATGTAATACATACAAATGACGAATAAAATAACATGAATATAAGTTGTAATGTCATCAGCACGCAAGCATCAAGTCACATAGAATTATGGCGGGTATTACCTTCCCAATTAAGCCAAATGCACATGCAATTTAGACTACAACCAAGAAGATTTCAAATGTCACACACACGAATGACGAATACAATAACATGAAAGTAAGTTGTAATGGCACCAGTCAGCAAGCATCAAGCCATATATAATTGTAATAAGACGGATAGAACTTAGAATGTCATCAGCCAGCAAGCATCAAGCCAAATATAATTATGGCGGATATGACCTTCCATACAGCTCAGGCGAAGAAATCAAAATGCGCGCGTCGTGCTATCGGTACTGAAGACGGAATTGCTATTTTCACCGCGTCGTGACGAAATTTCTGACATTCGTGGCGGACACGATTGTTGGTCCGCGACGGACAATCTAATACGTCCGCCACGGATCGTCACGAATGTTTATAGCGCGTTCGTGCCGACCCGGCACGGAAAATTACCTGTACAGTGGTCATTTTCCGATCGTCATTTAACCCTCACAATGCTGAATTCAACTTTGTCGTCTGCCGATTATTTTTTATTTTCCATTGTTCTCATAGTTTAGAATCATTTCTAATGAAAATGCTTCTCAAGACTTAAGTGCAGTTGATCTATGTTTTTATTGAGAAAGATATAAAACAGTGCGAATTATATCACTGTTACTAACTACTTTATACATCGACAAAATGACTCGGCAATATGCGACGAATCTGCAGTGGCGTAGCCAGAGCCTCTAAAACACAGAGGCAATAACATTGGTCCTTGTCGACGTAGCGGTGAGTGGTATGGGGTTCTGCGCATCCTGCGCATCCCCACTCAACACGATTTTGTTTTGCAAATCTACGTCGCATTTCCCGCGTTCTGACGTATTTTAGATAACTATGTTCAACTACGTCGCGTCGGCAGGCAAAGAAACGAATATTTAGAGGAATAAATTCACGAAATTTAAGGTTCTTAATTATAGTTTCTACGCATATAAACGAAGTAACTGTGTTCTTGTCTCATATAGAGACAGGAACACAGTTAGTCTCACGAAATTTAAGGTTCTTAATTATAGTTTCTACGCATATAAACGAAGTAACTGTGTTCTTGTCTCATATAGAGACAGGAACACAGTTAGTCTCATCCTACAGACTAGTGAGACGGAAATTCTATGAATATATAGTCTGAAAATAGGGCGAGTCCAAGGTCTTCCATTTTCAATGTCGGACCTTTACACTTCAGAATTTTATACATATGATAGATCTTCGGACCTTTCATTATTTCCTTTGGACGGTCACGGACCTCCTCGTGAAAGATGCTATTAGTCTATGAAAGTAGTTTTGATGCATACGACGACGTTTGAACACACAACCTCCAGATTGGAAGTCAGATGTTCTAACCCCTAGCCACAACCCATCCCTTATAAATGAAGGAAAGAAATGCCCCTAACCATACATACTTAGAGCTGACGTAACGGCGGTAAGCTGAAATGGTGTACGTGACAAATGACATTTACGTTCCAACAAGGTTTTCACGGTGTGTAATCGATCGTATTTTGTCTCCACCATATGGAATCCGACTCTTGAATACATCTTGAAAAATATTGCACCAGAGCAATCGCCTCATCGATACATTCAATTTGATATATGTCAATATTTGGACCAAACAGGGCCAACGACATGAGCATATTTGGTCAAAAATATTGACCACACGGGCCACGCCCATTTTTGAACACGGGGTCACCATTTTAACACATTTGAAAGAGCATTCTACGTCGATCATTCCTACCAAGCTCCGTCGAAATCCGGCTCGCGGTTCATGAGAATATTTTTTAAGAATTTGTGCTATTTTTAGACGGCGGCCATCTTGGATTAGCGACGACCCATGAACCATAACTGTGAAGTTTGGCCACCATGGGCCAAGCGGTTCGTGTGAAGAAGAATTTTGAAATCGCTAATAAAAGAACGACCTTTCGACCTTTCGGCGGCCATCTTGGATGACATGACCATCCAATTTCGACAAAAAATGTACCAGAGCGATCGCGTTTTTGACACCTTCGATTTGATATAGACATGACCATATTCGGTAAAAAATAAAATTTGATCCCAATTTGATCCCACGGGCCACGCCCATTTTTTAATGGTCACCATTTTAACAACTTTGAAAGAGCATTGTACAACAATCATTTCTACCAAGTTTCGTCGAAATCCGGCTGGCGGTTCATGAGAAGAAGATTTTTTAAGAATTTGTGCTATTTTTAGACGGCGGCCATCTTGGATTAACGATGACCTCCATTTTAACAAATTTGAAAAGGCTTCACCCATGGACCATAACTTAAGTTTGACTACCATGGGCCAAGCGGTTCATGTGAAGAATTTTGAAATCTCTAATAAAAGAACGACCTTTTGACCTTTCAGCGTCCATTTTTGACCCTGGGGTCACCATTTTAACAACTTTGAAAGAGCAGTGTACATCGATCATTCCTACCAAGTTTTGTCGAAATCCGGTTGACGGTTCTTGAGAAGATTTTTGAAAAAATTGTGCTAGTTTTAGACGGCGGCCATCTTGGATTACGTAATGACGATCTGGCATGCGTGTTGGAAGTACAGTCGACCCACACGCATGCGCAAAGCGCAATTTAAACATGCATGCTTTCGACACATGCATCATCATGCATGAGCAAAACAAACCCGAATGTTCTGCTGTAACGCCGAGATAGTCACCCAAAGTTAGACAGAAAAATCGGGTTAGAGCAAAACGTATTTTCAACCTGTCGACTGTCAGCTGATGGACATTGAACATGTCGCTATTGTGTATTATTTCGAGTTGGCTGACGGACGAGTTGGTCGAAGGGCGAAACGGAAGTCGGTCGTAAAATCAGCGAATAATAACGGGAGGGATACGATTTCTAATTACCTCTAAAATAATAATCGCACTTTCCATTTACCGCACTTACCATTTACCGATCGATATGTTGGCAATGGATAATTATACCGTATTTAAGATGTCTGCAAATTTCGATCGGAAAACTATATTATATATATAAACGTGACATGATGTATGTGCATAGGCCGATGTTACGATACAGATGTAAAAGATAAATCCACTTTAGACAACAGGTATCCTCTCGAATATTCTCCAGTCGGCACGGATCGCCACGAACATTAAACTATCGGGCGCGTAAGACCGCCTGCTGAGCTGCAGGAGTACTTTGCCCCATGGCATGTAAGTGGTCCGTCTTTGTCCGTTTTCATTCGTGACGGACATTCGTGCCGAATAAAAACGGAATTCCGCGGAAAACGACATTTGCTCTTTCCGTCTAAGCTGTACTGTATAGGCGAGTTCCAATTGTCCACATCGCGTGGGGTTTTGTTTCAATGGTGGCGAATGGGGAGTTTTGTACCTTTCTAAGTACTATTATATTTACACCCGGTCGCTGTGAGCACAAAGTGTTCTTTATATCAGAGACATTTCCTGCCCCCCCCCCCCCCCCCACCCCCCCCCCCCCCCTCGCGTCAAAAGGTTCAGGGGAGTATGCCCAGGACCCCAAGCAACAACGGGCCCTTTGGGCCCTGAGAATGCAGAAAATGGCATGCCACGCCTCTCAGATTTCAGGGTGGAGATTGACCCCAGCAGACCCCCCTAGCAACATCAGGCCCTTTGGGCCATCAATACTGCCCCCCCCCCCCCCCCCCCCCCACCCCCTCCCGCCAATAATTTTCGCGACTCCGATGTCTGAATTATCCAATATGTGGGTTTCTGCTTCAAATGGTATACATGTATATAAATCAATCGCACCTTTGCATTTTGGAACACACTCATGCCGCCATTAATATGACCTTGACCTGTTTTACCTTCACATTTTTGTGAAAACAGTTCAAAACACTTAGCCATTTTTTACGTCAGAAAGTTTGTACCAGATTCTTCATCATCATATACCTTTATTAATATTACTGTTGGAATTGTGATATGGTGGAGAGTGTCAGTGATACAGTGCAGACAGGGTATATACATGTGGCCAAGATGGAATCGCGAGACGACAGCAGGTAAGTGTCAGTTTAATTAAATAGTGTACAGCTTACATGGTAGTATCAGCAACGTATCTGGTATGTCCAAACGCAGACATGAATATGATGTCAAATGATCAAGCTTACAGTACTATAAATGACACCGTATTTTCTGAATAATTCTATTGCAAAGATACGACACCTTTTTGTACACAAATTTTGAATCGAGAGAGCGTGATGAAAGTGGCAACTTCTGGCTAACACGCACATGTTATTATCACAATTTCTGATTGATCTCGTTATGGTTTGTACCGCCTGTTATGGTGTCGAGTTTCAGTAAGAGATTGCATAAAAGGAGTGATACGGTGTTTCGCGAAAACACGCTACGGTTTGTACAGGTGAGGTGAGACACTTTAGAATAATTTGCAACATGCTTTGACAGCACTTCAGAATCACTTTCATTGGAAATGATTCTGAAGTGCTGTCAAAGCATGTTTTTTTTTTAGAAATAAGGCAAGATATAAAAGCACAATTGTTGTGAGTAGCGGTCTAAGGGTTAACATGATAATTATTCACCCATTACATAATTTGGCAAAACATTTTACTGAGAAAAAATAGCAATTTTATTATCTATCCAAATAATCCGGTTACAAGCTAACATTTTACGAGATATATAGAGGTTACTTGAATCATTTGAATATTGTAGACCCTGATCGCGCAGGACAGGTCATATTTTAATTTTCAAAACTGTGGGAAATACCAGTTCTCAAACAGTGTAGACCCTGATCTGATTGTGCGGATGTACAAGGAGATCTGGGTCACAGTACGTAAGAACCATAGGACAGTAAGTAACAATTACCTGCTGTGGGCACACAGCCGGGCCGAAGACAATCTGTGCAAACCGTAAACCAGTCGAACAACCCGTACGGTCACTATCTCCTGTGTATAAAATGCATGGTATTGAGTGGAACATCATCAATAACCTACCGCCACAAGAATTATGTTTCAGAGCTTAAAACTAGATGGCTGCGGCCAGCATATCACGCATGCCGAGGTATTTCATGGGAGGCAAAATCGAAACGTACAAAACGGGGAGATAATCCATGATATCGATGTTCAAATAAAACAAGAAATGCGTCTGTCGAACGCGGATGCACCTGCAGCATTTTGATGAAACTGTGACAAAGTGGTTACCGAAATTTGAGAAACTGCTGACAAGTGGTTACGAAAAGTGTGACGGACGGACAGAAGGACGGTCCTTTACACTATCTGCACCGTTTCTTCGAAACCGGATGGCATAAAAATCATTGAAAAAAGTGTACTTATCTCCATCCAGAAGGAATCTTCATAAAAGTATCAAGCCCTCTAGCTATTACATACGTTTAAATGGTTTACGAGTTGCAAGGCAAACACGTAACCCTAAACCCCAACAATTCTAAATGGAAACAAGAGGGCCATGATGGCCCTAATACACTCACCTTGACTATGAAACAGAGGAGAATGTGACATTGAGTTATTTATGTGTTTATAATTGTGCTATTTTTAGAATGGCCAAGGGATCTTAACTTACTCTGAAGTTTGGCCAGCATCGGCCATGTGGGTTCCTGAGATAAAGTCGTTCAAAATCTCGAATAAATGGACCCTTTTGGATGCAATCATGGATGCGAATCTTTATCCGATTCCAACAAAATATTGCAAACCAGAGCAATCGCCTCATCGATACCTTCTAATTTGATAATTCTGACAGTGCATATTCAGTCAAAAATAAAATTAGACCCCACGGGCCAACGCCCTTTTTTGACCCGGGGGTCACCTTTTAACACTTGAAAGAGCATTCTACGTTGATCATACCTACAAAGTTTCGTCGAAATCGGCTAGGGTTCTTGAGACGATTTTAAGATTTTGTGCTATTGTAGACGGCGGGCCATCTGGATTAGCGAGCCCTCAGGTTTTAACAAAATTGAAAAGCTTCACCATGGACATAATGTTAAGTTTGGCCCCATGGGCCATGGGGTTCGTATGAAGAGAATTTTGAAAATCTCTAATAAAAGAACATTACTTTTGACCTTTTTGGCGGCCATCTTGGATGAAATATGACCATCCTATTTCCGACAAAACATGTACCAGAGCGTCGCCTCTTTGATACTCTTCGATTTATTAGACATGAATGACCATATTCGGTCTAAATAAAATTTTACCCCAATTTCATCCCACGGGCCACGCCCATTTTGGACCCGGGGTCCAATTTTAAACTCTCGAAAGCGCATTGTACTCATTTTGGTTAATACAAGTTTCGTCAGATATTCAACAGGCGTTCACGAAAGATTTTTTAAGAATTTATGCTAATTTTTAGATGGCGGCGATTTGGAGTAGCGATGTCGTCCATTTTAACAAATCTGAAAAAGGCTTCAACCATGGACCATAAACTTTTAAGTTTGGCTACATGGGCCAAGCGGTTTCATGTGAAGAAGAATTTTTGAAATCTCTAATAAAAGAACCGATCTTGACATTTCGGCATCCATCTTGGTTGAAATAACAATCAGAGTTCGACAAAAAATGTACAGAGTGATCGCTCATTGATACCTTCGATTTGCTATTAGGACAGTATGACTATTCGGTTCAAAATATAAATTTTTACCCATTTCATCCACGGGCCACGCCCATTTTTGAACCCGGGTCACCATTTTAGTCAACTCTGAAAGAGATTGTACATCGGTCATACCATGTTTCGTCGAAATCCATCAGGCGGGTTCACCCGTGAAGATTTTTTTTAAGAATTTATGCTATTTTTAGATGGCGGCGATTGGGATTAAGCGAAGAGTCCATTTTAACAAAATCTGAATGGCTTCACCCATGACCATAAACTTTTAGTTTGGCTACATGGGTCCAAGCGGTTCATGTGAAGAAGAATTTTGAAATCTCTAATAAAGAACCTTTTGACATTTCGCAGACATCTTGTGACATAACAATCTGAGTTCGACAAAATATGATACACATGAGTGATCGCCTCATTGGATACCTTCGATTTGATCTATATAAATTACATATTCGGTCAAAAAATAAATTTGACCCCACAGGCCACGCCCATTTTTGACCAGGGTCCCATTTTAACAACTTTGAAAGAGCCATTGTAAATCGATCATTCCTACCAAGTTTCGTCGAAATCAGGATAGCGGGTTCTTGAGAAGATGATTTAAGAATTTATGCTATTTTTAGGACGGCAGCCTTTTGGATTAGCGTTGACCTCCATTTTAACAAATATGAAAAAGGCTTCACCCCATGGACCATAACTTTTTAAAATTTGGTACATGGGCCAAGCGGTTCATGTGAAGAAGAATTTTGAAATCTAATAAAAGAACCTTTTGACATTTCGGCGCCATCTTGATTGAAATAACCAATCCGATTTCGACAAAAAATGTACCAGAGTGATCGCCTCATTGATCCTTCGATTTGATATATAACATTACCAATTCGGGTAAAATAAAAATTTGACCCCAAGGGCAACGCCCATTTTTGACCCCGGGGTCACCATTTTACAGCTTTGAAAGAGCAGTGTTACATCGAATAATTCCTACCAAGTTTCTCGAAATCGGCTAGCGTTCATGAAGATGTTTTTAGAATTTATGCTATTTTTAGACGTCGGATCTGGTTAGCGTGACCTCCATTTTAACAAATCTGAAAAAGGCTTCACCCATGGTCCATAAAACTTTTAAGTTTGGTACCCATGGGCCAGCGGTTTCATGTGAACAAGAATTTTGATTCTCTAATAAAAGAACGAACCTTTGACATTTCGGAGCCATCTTGGATGACATAACAATCAGAGTTCGTCAAAAAATGTACCAGAGTGATCTCCTCATTGATTCCTTCGATTTGATTCTATAAAATTTAACCATATTCGTCAAACAAAAATTTGACCCACAAGCAAACGCCCATTTTTGACCCGGGGTCCACCATTTTGATACAACTTGAAAGGAGCATTGTACATCGATCATTCCTTACCAAGTTTCGTGAAATCTGGCTACGGTTCATGAGAAAGAAGATTTAAGATTATGTATTTTAGACGGCAAGCCATCTTGATTAGCGATGACCTCCGATTTTAACAATCTGAAATAGGCGTCACCCATGGACCTAACTTTTATGTTTGCTACCATGCGTCAAGAGGTTCATGTGAGAAGAATTTTGAAATCTAATATAAGAAACAACCTTTTGACATTTCGGCGGCCATCTTGATGAATTAACAATCCGATTTCCGACAAAAAATTGTACCAGAGTGGATGCCTCATTGATACCTTCGATTTGATATATAACATGACCAAATTCGGTAAAAAATAAAATTTGACCCCAAGGGCCACGCCATTTTTGACCCCCGGGGTCACCATTTTACAGCTTTGAAAGGAGCATTGTACATCGATCATTCTACCAATTCGTCGAAATCCCGGCTAGCGGTTCATGAGAAGATTTTTTTAAGAATTTATGATATTTTTAGACGGACGGCCATCTTGGTTAGCGATGACCTCCATTTTAAACAAATCTGAAAAGGCTTCACCATGGCCATAACTTTAAGTTTTGGCCTTACCATGTGGAAAGGGTTCATGTGAAGAGAATTCTGAAATCTCTAATAAATGAACGGACCTTTTGGGGGGGAACATTTCGGCAGCCATCTTGGATGACATAAAACTTTCGAGTTCGACAAAAAATGTTCCAGAGTGATCGCCTCATTGATACCTTCGATTTGATCTATTTATTTACCTTATTCGGTCAAAAAATAAATTTGTCCCCACAGGACTACCGCCCATTTTGACCCCGGGGTACCCATTTTAACAACTTTTGAAAGAGCATTGTACATCGATCATTCCTACCAGTTTCGTCGATAATCAGGGCTAGCGGTTCTTGAGAAGTAAGATTTAAGAATTTTATGCTATTTTTAGACGGCAGCCATCTTGGTTTAGCGATGACCTCCTATTTTAACAAATCTGAATGGCTTCAACCCTTGGACCATAACTTTTAAGTTTGGCTACCATGGGCCAAGCGGTTCATGGAAGAGATTTTGAAATCTAATAAAGACGACTTTTGACATTTCGGCGGCCCATCTTGGAATGAATAAACCATCCGATTTCGACAAAAAATGTACCAGAGATGATCGCCTCTTTGATTACTTCGATTTCGAATATTAACATGACCAAATTAGATGGCTGGTAAAAAATAAAATTTGACCCAAGGGGCCACGCCCATTTTTGACACCGGGGTCACCATTTTACAGCTTTGAAAGGAGCAATTGTACATCGATCATTCCTACCCAAAAAAAAAATAAAAAAAAGTTTTTCGTCGAATCCGGTGGCGGTTCATGAGAGATTTTTTTAAGAATTTTAGCTATTTTAGACGGCGGGCCATTATGGATTAGCGATGACCTCCATTTTAACAATCTGAAATGCATTCACCTTGGTCCATAACGTTTTATGTTTGGTACCATTTGCCTTGCGGTTCATGTGAAGCAGAATTTTGAAAGCTCTAATAAAGAACGGACACCTTTTGACGGCAATCTTGGATGAATTAACCATACGATTTTTGACATAAAAATGCACCAGAGTGATCGCCTCATTGATACCTTCAATTTGATTTATTGATATGACAATATTCGGTTAAAAATAAAATTGTCCCCACGGGTTACGCCCATTTTTGACCCTGGGGTCACCATTGTAACAACTTTGAAAGAGCATTGTAATCGATCATTTCCTACCTAGTTTTGTCGAATTTCGGTGGCGGTTCTGAGAAGATTTTTGATGTATTTGTGCTATTTTTAGACGGTGGCCATCTTGGATTATCTTATTGTCGTCATTTTATAAATTTTGTTATCCACCCTACCTAAGGACATGACCATGAAGTTTGGTGACTATAGGCCCAATGGTTACCGAGGAGAAGACGTTGAAAATGTTCACGGACGACGGTGACGACGGGACAAACGGGCTCATTGTGGTAACAATAGCTCACATGAGCTTCTCTAAGGTGAGCTTATAAAGGTTATGGACATGTTAGTGTGAATGCTTAATTTCCTGTTCCTTGCAAATCTGAACGTCGAAATTGGGAATTCAAGCATTCATTTGCCAATGAAATTGTTGTTGGTTTTTGTTGTTTTTTTTTTCATGTTTCGATACATACGGGACAAGTAATTTTAATACAATGTTAAAATGATGAAATTTGTTTATGTATTTATGGTCAGAAATATTCTGAGACGATGTAAAACACGCAACAAGAAGGTGGACTGTTATTGAAACACCAATGTATGATAGCCACGCAGTGCATCACATGACTTTCATGTATCGATCCCGAATTATTTGGATATTCTAATAAAAATTCCTCAGTAATGTTTTTGCTAAATTATGATTAATGGGTTAATTAGAAATAATATGTTGAATACTTGTTGATTTTTAGAATCACATTTCAGTCGATAGTGTTGTTTTAAATCATTTCATATATGAGGTGTGTGTTTTTTGCAATGTTAGCATGTGTTTATTTTGTTTGATTATCTACTAAATAAATGGTTCATATGTGAGGAATTGTGTTTGCATTGCGCAATGCCTGTATTTCAGCAAGTTGGCCGTTTTACATCATTTCTTATTGGTTTTTGTTGAACTAATTTTGACATTTGACAAGTATCTACCAGTAAATATTTAGCAGTAATTACGTAATATTACAGCCGGATGTCTGGGTACTTATTATTCCGCTACGTTAAACACCTGTGACCATGGACACAGGTAAATTAATTGTTTGTTTGTTTACAGAATAACTACGATCTATCTAGGTCGGCATTTTTATTTATAATAATCGCGTCTTATCTACAATTGTTTATGTTCGCCGAAATACAAATCCAATGAAAATTGCCTTTTGCAATTTCACGCTTTTGTTGTTGGCATAATCTGCTAATTACTTTAAAATTCTTATTCATTTAAATATAATTAGGGTCACAGTAGATTCTATAGGTACTGGTTTAGTAGCTGTGAATCGCCAGGTGGATGCCGGGGCGTTATCGATCGATAAAAGTGGTCAGTTTGGGGATTAAGGTTTAAGACTGTCCGTGCCAAATCGGGCTTGTGGGGGACGCTCCAACAGAAACTAGTGACTTGTCCGGGACTAAAATCAGCATAGAGCACTTGCCCAGATCAAAAACCGATTGTCCACGGGGGTAGGTGTCCAATTTGTACAGTCTGCGTTATTGGACAATCGTATAATTGTCTTTTATAACGTCTACACAAGTGAATTTTAAGTACGTATTAAGGTACAAGCCCACGCAGTAGACACAAATGTTCTCATAATCAGAGGACATACATCTCGGACATTTTCTAGGAAAAATAAACATTCATTCTCCACTACCCCATGTATTGATCGGAATTATTATTTTTTATTAATCAGACGAAATTTCCACTGACATCAGGGGTGATAACCGTTTGTTTCCTTAAATGTTAACGGGACATATTTTTAGTTCTCGTATTTATTTTTGATATTGCAATGATCTGCTCATTTGCATATGAAAATAGCCTGATACTCACACGCGTGTCACTGTCAGTAAAATACTACATTACTAAACGCTTATTTAAATCCTATAAGGAACATTTTGTGGCTAATGGGTGGCATGTACCTTTTAACCCTAAATATTTATTTTTCGGGACACAATTGCTTTGGGAAACCCCTATTAAATAAGGGTTTATCAAACAAATTATATGCGAATGCATTGTTATGAGATTAGACCAATACAGCATACTAACCCTCAATATTGGCACGCTCAACTGTTGTGCCCCAAATAATATGGAGTCCGAATATTTAGTGGTATTACGGTATATCGGCCTGCAGAAAAATCAGTCACCATTCGATTCTTGGAAAAACACCGTATTTTATAGAATTTATTGTATTTTATACACTCGGCAATGACGTAATGGCATACTCGAGGGTGCCCCCCGCGCGATTTTGATGTTGTAAAAAATTGTGGACAGAGTTGAGGGGAATGTTTTCAGATAATTTTACTAAATGGTTCACCTTGGCGATATATTTCACACTGGCATGGAAACAGAAAGCAGCTGCAGGTATTTTCATTTGTCGATAAACTGATTGTCCGGATAATCTGTATATGACTTGCCGTCATAGGTAGTGCTATTACATATTAGCTGCTGTATTCATCATACGCAACAAGGAGACAATCTAATGAAATGCAAGACAATGTTTATTTCGAAGCAAACCCTTCAATAATTGCTGTCTGTTGATGTGTAAAACAATAGTGTATTTTATTTTACCCAATTAAATTTTGAAATACCCATTGCTTCAGAAGTGATCGAGTGAAAATATTCAATTACTAATTCCTTATTGGAGCCTGGCTCTCAGATTAAGGGGAAGTACGGTAACTGGCATACAAAATCAATGTACCCCTGCCATACAAACACTCTTAGCACTTGCAAGTCGAATTGGTACAAGTGATTTCTGTGACGTGAAATTAAGCCATTGGTTAAGTATTCGTGCAATTTACCCCTCATTTGAACCTCTCAATGAGACGGTTCAACATGTGGCTCTAAAACATGTTGTTTCCTGTACGGAACGAAAAGCAATCGTCTAAGCTTTGGGTCAATGTCTTCAAACTGTCTGGCAGAGGTGGTCTAGAATGTTTAGGATGCAAATAGTCATTTGATTATAGATTTAGTGGTTATAATAAATTTGGCAGATGGCAAGGTGGCTTCATAGTGCAACACCTCAAAAGCGAGTTCCAATTCTACTGCCCTGTACCGTCCATAGCGTGAACCACCCGGTGTTGTTCAAATATGGCTGTGACAACTAATCGGAAGCTTGGCAAGAATCTGCTGGATCATGAACACGCGTAAGTGCGGCACTCAAAGTATCGAAGGCAATTACGTTACAGGTTGCGGCCGTCTGAAAACAGACCAGAAACGAGAACATAAATGAAGGGAAATGAGCAGATGAAAGCAGTGAATATGCATATGAATTAGGATCATTGTAGCTGATATGAGGGTTTGCAATGTGTATAATACGGTCATTCTGCCCATACAATAATGAGGAATAGAGGAGACAAAATTGGTGACAAATTTAATTAAAGGAAAGTCAAAATATAAACAATATCAGCAGGTATATGCAAGTAGCGGTGACTATTGTTTTACGACCTTGTGCAATATCACATAAGCTTTCGCATGTTCATATGCAGTCTCATCTGGGTCTACACTAGTTGCAAACACTAGTTGAAGCTATTTGCATTTACTAGCCATAATGTAGAACTAAAAGTGCGAAATCAATACAGAAACCCGAATGAACAAATTTGAGTTGCCATTTCACTATGTGATAAACATAATTCTGTGGTAACCATATGACTGGAAGCAATCGCAGAATAGATAAGTAGTTCCGCCTTACTCGCAATGGTATGGGCTTTACTATGAGGTATGGGACAGTTGTGCAACAGCACAGACTGTGCACAATGACTACTGAAAATAATTCAATGTGTGGACATTTTGTCTGATATCACCATTTTCTGCTTAAGGTGGCAGTCCTCAGCATTTAGGACAATTTATGGAGTTTCGGGCCCGCGAACGCGAACAAGATTTAGCGAATATTTTAATTCAAATTGTGTAAAATAATCTGTTTTGATGCATGCATGACTACATGATAGGTACAAGATGTATTTAACAACAAACGCAAAACTCAGGAGCATAATGCACAGGCTGTCAGCACTCTATGTTTACACAGAAATGTAGCCAGCAAAATCGCTGCATTTATTTGGCCGCGGCCACACATTTGAACAACATGGATTTCAAAGATTCGCCACATGCGGACACTGCAATAATTCTTGCTAATTGTACCATTTCTGCAGATCACACCTTGATCACATTGAATCGTTAGTCTGTTACTGTACCGACCGGTTTTGTTTTCGACAGCAGACCTTACCTTTTTCCGGACAGATAAAAATGGCTGCAATAGTCGGGAGAAAATTCCGAGCAGAGTTTCGCACTTTCGTTGCAACTGAAATCATGCCAGCATGACACAGATGCAAGTAAAATCACAAAGTTTTGCAAGAAAAGTGTTATATGCAGTGGAAACATGCATATGATGTTGGTAATTAATTGTAGAACTTTGTCATTAAGCCACAGACATGTGTTTTTTATATTATTTGACTAGAAGGCCATAGAAAAAAATTAACTAACCAACTAGCCGAGGCTGCCATCCGCTTAAGAACTTTTTTTTCAAAATTTGTAGACCCGCTAGTGTCACTGCACATGGGAAAGACATCAATTTCAGCATAAACCATGCAAAATTTTTGTAGCCAAGTGACATGTTACGCCGATTTTCAACTATATTTTGCTCCGGTTGTGAGGCCTAAGGATTAAAGTTATGAAGTAGTCCTCACTGGAAAAAATATGTCTTATGTACGATTGATTTATTTCTGACCATAGTAGCCCGTGATATATTATGCTAAAAATCTTGAGCCGGTTCAAAAGTTACAGACTTTCCATTTTGACGTAATGCTGTTGCGGACACTACATGTATGACTGCTGTTATGTAGTAGATAATTTCTCAAATGATCGTAAATTCATTGATTTTATGTGTCAAATTCATTGAATTTACATGCAAAACACAAAAGTTTAACATAACATTCGGTATGTTGTGGTTGTATAAATTGTGATTTTTTTTTTACTGGTTTCCTATTTTTCATGCAAAAATTTTGTGTTACTTTGGTTCTATTACAATTTATTTCGCAATTTGGTTGCTTAGTTTCTGTAGTAGGGAATGGTATCAAACAGGCCTGGGGTGTCTCTTCAAATAAACACAAATTGGTATGTCATGATATAGAGATTAATTTGTAATCAAGGTAAATATATAGTGCATAATTGTGTTGGCGACACTACATGTTCAGGAATAAAAGTGTGTTATCATAAGGTGATTGAAACCGTAGATTAAGGTGCCAGTCTGATTCTAAGAACGTTAGTGCATAGATGAATAGTATCACCTACAGACATTTTGTCTCGTGTTGTTAAGTCAGATAATAGTTTGAATTAAATAAAACTGTGACACTTGTGTAATACACCTTATGAAAGTTATCTCAAATATGTGTATACAGTATTCCAAACTTATCTTCTGTTTATAATTCAGACCGTATTAGAACACATGTAACCAAGTTAAAACTCCCGTGAACATTAATAAACAAATACATTTGCCAATGATACAAGCATGAAACCAAATCTGTTGCGGACACTACATGTTTTGTACAGAATGAATTATATACTTTTACATCCACAAATTTAGCAAGGTCCTATGAGTTATGGGGACATCCAATATCACGTCACTAAAATTTGAATACTAAGTTCCTAATATAGTTAACTTAATCGATTAATGAAAGATACATTGTGACATTACAATTGAATGTGTAACTACAAGTGGTGCTATATCGTACAATCCATCAAAATATACATTTTTGTCACAGACACTAACATGACTGTCACATCATTGTCCATATTACCAATGATATTACACGGTTTATAAAACTTTTTTTTATTAAAAACAAATAACTCTTAACACCAACAGGTTTAACACTTTAGCAGTATATAACATAAATCGTCTGTTGTTGTGTGCATTTAGCACTGTCATTTTGATAGTTTCAGAAAAACGCAATTATTTAAACACAAAAATAATTTCTCCTGTTAGTGCTTTTCTGTGACTAATTAGGCTCTGGGGAGAATGTCATGACATTTGTAGTGGGTCTCCCAAGTTTCATCGGGCGCATAGGGCACACTTTACACTCCAGCTTTCTGGGCCATAGACGAATGTTTGACTTCTTTGCTCTCTGTGTTCTCATGCAACACCTGCACTTAGAAATGTGTTATATTATGCAGTGCCCTCCCAAAACAATACGTCCATTACAGGTATGCATCATGCAGATGTGAGTGTGCAAGATAATCAGAGCTATATTGATCAACAACGCCAATTGGCCCTTTCGTGCTCAGGTTTGCAGTCATGTACATTACATTATTCAAAGTAATCGTATTACTATGTTGTAATTTTTTTAAAGTATACTGTTACAGTTTGATACATGTATGTGTGTTTTTTTCTCAATATTACTGAGCGCAAATTTCGCCTAGTACTCGACTTAGAACCACTGAGGCGACTGACACGTATCCATTTAAATTGTAGTGGCTGTAGTGGGCTGTTGTCTCTGCCCACCTCTGCGGTAAATGTAGCCATACAATTTAATTGTGTACATTCTAATGGACTTTAAAGCTCACAATGAAACATTTTGTCAACTTGATAAGGACATGGTTCGAGTAAATTAGTTGTATATTATTAATCACTCTGCATTTGAACCTTGGATCAGCTTGTACCTCACATACTTTTGGAGAAATCACCCATTTCATATGATTTTACATGAACTGATCTGACTGAATGTGTTTGCTAATTCCTTTAGTTCTAGTATAGTGGGACATCTTACATTTAGTGTGAAGTACATGGATATGTAGGCTTGTTAGACAATATGAACGTTAAATATGAAGATTGACGAATACTATAAAGCGGTGTTTTGTTGGTGCTGTTATAATTTGTTATAATCTGTGTGCTGGTGGGTTAAAATAGTTTACATGTATATCTCAATGCATAAGAAACCATATATATCATGTAATGACGGCGACTTCAGTGTACAGAATTGTAAAGGTTAGGTATGAGTTTTTACTTGTAAAACTTTATATTACTGAAATTACGTATGGTAGTTGTAAAATTGATTACTTGTTTTTGAAAATACCCATACATTATTCTTGTTGAATGAGGGTAGTACGTTGTAAATATATAACATTAACTTACCATGTTCCCGCCTAAAATTCAAATGTTCTTTGTTGTTGTTGTTGTTTGTATTCCAGTCACTGAATTTTCGGCTCAATCTTTCAACTGCCACACAATACAAGTGAAAAGTTCAATGGGTAACACTGTCGCGTTATGTGCTGAAAATTGTACTCTCTTAAACAACATAATATTATGTACTTCACTAACAGTGTTGTAATAGTCTAACAAGATGCCATTGCGATTCAATTGGGGTTATCAATGAGGGTACCTTTATATGGACTGACCAGTCTGATGAAAGTACCTAACCTTGTAACCTTGTTGTATGGTGGTCATTTTTAAGATATTTGATCTAGTTACTGTAAAGTACATGGTATTGTTCCTCAGTGATATTTTGGTAGTAACTTGTTCTATATTACTTTCGTTTGGGAATGCGGTAGTGTCCGCACAACTACAGACTGTATCCCTGTTTTTGTATAGTTTAACTGATATGTAAATAATGTTATACACCAACAGGAATAGCTGTAGGTGTTACCAGTTGATTATATTTTTTTAATCAGTTAGTTTTTCACGTTGGTGCATGGAACTTTATATGTAAAACATCCTAATTTCATGTTTTACCATTGCAAATTGAAAAAAAACATGCACTTGTTTTTTCGTTCTTGAGTTTTTTTACAATAAAATATTTAATTTTTAGAACTGATGCCAAAATAAATCTAAATTATTGCTTAAAGGTTGGTGCAGTGTTTGGGAAGATGGGGGGGGGTAAGTTGTGGGGTTGTGTGGGGTGTGGAGGGGGGGGGGTTGGTACATAAATTATACAAGTCTAATTTGCGTTGCGGACAGTTACAGCGTTGCGGACACATTCATTTGTCATTCCTATAGGTTAGCTTTGTTTGCAAACAACAAATATTAGGTGTGTGTGAGATATTGTAATGACTTTATTGAAGAATATGTGTCGAGGGTGTCTGTATGTTAGCTGCAGTTTGCAGAAATGGGCCGTTGCGGACACTACAGATTTTTCATCGTGCACAGTGATCTGACAATGCATATATGGTATTGCCAGTATCTTCATCCCAATATGTCTACCATTCTTTGATTTTTCAACATAGCACATATGATATACATTATTTTAAATACTTGTTAATCATATGATGATGCTTGGCTACATGACAGTACATTTCAATACAAAGGAGTGAAACAATGCAAATTGATTAAGAAGGACGTGTTCGTCATAAATTGAACATATCCGTATTAAAAGTCGTAACCTGATCAAATAAAAAAACATATTGAACTTGGATAAATTTTTCAAAAAGTGTTAGCGATATTTTAGTATAAAAACTATTTAACAATAGTCTATTCTGTGAACAAAATCTCGACGTTTTTTTAGGTTGCAACAGCATAACGAGAAAAAATCACCATTTTTTAGCATCAAAATTTGCCACATAAAATATTGAGTACAAATAGGACTTGATATATACTGTTGGAAAGCTAAATTTCATCATCCATATGTACATGAAAACCTGATTCCAGTTTCTATATCAACACATTAGGCAGAGGACTCATGTATCACAAGAGTAGTATTCGTTTGGGGCAAAATATAGTGGAAAATGGCGTTATGCCCGCAATCAGAATTTTTGCTCAAGACCTCTTGCGGACAAATTTCAGCATTTCAAGCGCGCCTTTCAGCACTGCCACATGTGCAGAAAATGGAATTACAGAAACACTGAGATGACTATCACCACTGTCCATTTCTTCCATGGTTGAGAATAGATGCAAGAACACCAAAAACATGCAAACTATGTCACTTTGAGGAAGATTCATGTCACTGTCACATGTGGGCAGTTACCGTACGAGCAAACACTGATCAAACAGGATCGCAGCCTTAAAATGTCATCTGTTCCCTATACATGCTCACAGTTCTGTGGAAGCTTTATAACTTGTGCAACTGCCATTGTCACATTGATGAACTGTAATACACTTTCAGATGATTTAACGATCGTCAGTCTGGTATTAAAGTATCTAGACCAGTGGCATTCACGTGCAGTGGCTCTCAGCATTAAGGGATAGTACGGTAATGTGTGCATACAACAATAAAATGTAACCCCTGCCATACAAACAGCTCTTAGCACCTGTAAGTCAGAATTGGTTACATGTGAGTTTCTGTGACGGAAAATTAAAGCCATTGGTTATGTATCGTTGCATTACCCTCATTTGAACCGTCTCGGTGAGTCGGTTCAAATGGGGCTAAAACATGAATTCCTGTACTGAACGAAAGAATGTCTAAGTTTGGTCATTGTCTTAAATGTCTGGGCAGAGGGGGTCTCAGAATTGGTTTAGGATGGTAAAATAGAGTCCATTTGATTATAGATAAGTGGTTATAATAAAAATTTGGCAGATGGCAAGGTGGCTTCATTAGTGCACAACACCATCAAAAGCGAGTTCCAATTCTTTTAGCTGTCCCGTTCCATAGCGGTGAAACACCCGGTGATGTTCCCAATATGCAGTGACAACTAAGCGGAGCTGGCAAGAAATGCTGGATCAGGAAACGCGTAAGTGCGGCAACTCAAAGTATCGAAGGCATTCCGTACAGGTTGCGGACCGTCTTTGAAACGCAGACAGAAAAAGAGACATAAGAGTGAAGGGAAATTGAGTCAGAGTGAATAGAGATGAAAGCAGTGAATAGATGATCAATAGCGATCATTGTAGCTGAATTGGAGGGTTTGCGAATGTCGTTATATACATACATCTTTGCCCATACCAATAATTGAGGGAATAGGAGACAAAAAAAGGACAAATTTTAATTAAAGAACAGTCAAAATATAACAATATCAGCCAGTATATGCATGTAGCGGTGGTTAGGTTGTTGTTTACGACACATTGTGCAATACGTCACATAAGCTTTCGCATGTGTCATATGCAGTTCATCTGGGTCTACACTGGTGCAAACAATAGTTGGAAGCTATGTGCATCTACTAGTCCATAATGTAGTAATAAAGTGCGAAATCAAATACAGAAATCCCGAATGAACATATTTGAGTTGCCATTTAACTATGTGTAAAACATAATTCTGTGGTAACCCTATGATGGAGCAATCGCAGAATAGATAAAGTCCATCTACTCGCAATGGTGATATGGGCTTATTCGTATGATGTATGGATAGGATTTCTGCACAGCACACTCACCAACTGACAACAGAAAATAATTCAATTGTGGAACATTTTCTGAAATCACCATTTTCTGCTTAAGTGGCAGTCCTCACATTTTAGGAATTTATGGAGTTTTCGGGCCGCGACACCGCCGAAACAAATTTACGAATATTTTTAACTTCAATAAAATTCACTTAATCTGTTTGTGCATGCTCGGACTACCGATATGGTACAAGAGCTATATTAACACAAACACAAATTCAGACATAATTGCACGGCTGTCAGCTACTCTATTTACGTTACACAATTTGTGCCCCCCAAATCTGCATATTATTTGGCGCGGCACACATTTCACAACATGGATTTCAAAATTTAATCCCAGCGGACACTTGCATAATACTTGCTAATTGTACCAATTCTGCAATCACACCTGTCATCACGGATCATAGTCTGTACTGGTACCGTCCGTTTGTGTTTTCGGCGAGCCAGACCTTGCCTTTTTTTTAGAATAATAAAATGGCTGCCAAGATATTTCGGTACGAAATTCGAGAGCGTTTCGCATCTATGCAAACTGAAAAATCATGCCAGATGACACGATGCAAGGCAAAATCACAATTTTGCAAAAAAGCTGTTTTTGAGAGTGCAGTGGAAAACATAAGATGGTGGCTATTAATTGTTAGAACATTTTCATAAGCACAGACATGGTGTTTTTTATAGAGTTACTAGAAGGCCCATAGGAAAAATTGGAAACTACTCAACTCGCCCGAGGACTGCCACTTAGAACTTTTTTCTTCAAAAATTGTACCCGCTCATGTCTGCCACATGGAAAAGACATCAATTTCAAGCAAAACCATGCAAATTATTGTAGCCAAGTGACCTGTTAAGCCCGCAGTCAGAATTTTTTGCTCAAGACCTCTTGCGGACAAATGTCGCATTTATAGAGCGCCTTTTCAGCACTGCCACATGTGCTGAAATGGTTTTACAGAACACAGAGAAGACTTTCTTCACACTGTCCATTTCTTTCCATGGTTGAGGAATAGATTGCAAGAACACCTAAAAATGAACTATGTCACTTTGAAGGAAGATTATGTCACTTTCACATGTGGCAAGTTCACCGTACGAGCAAAAACATGTAACAGGTCTGCAGCATTAAAAATTGCTCATTGTTCATTATACTTGCTCACAATGTCTGTTGGAAGGCTTACTTGTGCACTGCCATGTCACATTGATGAACTGGAATCACTATCAGCTGATTTAACGACTGTCCGCCTGGTATTAAAGTAATCTAGACCAGTGCGCCATTCACGTTGCAGTGGCTCTCAGATTAAGGGAAGTACAGGTAAACTGGCATACAATAATGTACCTTGCCATACAAACAGCTCTTAGCACGCTGTAAGTCAGAATTGGTACGATGATTTCTGTGACCGGAAATTAAGCCATTGGTTAGTATTCGTGCATTTACCCTCATTTGCAACCGTCTCAGTGAGACGGTTCAAATGGTGAGGCTAAAACATGGAAAGTTCCTGTACAGAAACGAAAAAGGCAATGTTAAAGTGTTGGTCAATGTCTTAAAATGTATGGCAGAGGTGGTCTAGAATGTTTAGGATGTAAAATGAGTCCATTTGATAATAGACAAGTGGTTATAAATATAAGTATGGCAGATGGCAAGGTGGCTTCATAGTGCACCACATCAAAGCGAGTTCCAATTCTATTGCTGTACGTCCACTAGCGGTGGAACACCCGGTGATGTTTCCCAATATGGCAGTGACAACTAAGCTGAGGCTGGCAAGAACTGCTGGATCATGAACACGCGTAAGTGCGGCAACTTAAGTATCGAAGCAATTCCGTACAGGTTGCGGCCGTCTGAAACAGACAGAATCGAGACATAAATGAAGGAAATGAGCAGGAATGAAAGAGGATGAAAGCAGTGAATATTGCATATGATAGGTCATTGTAGCTGAATTGAGGGTTTGCAACATGTATACCTACAGTCCATTCTGCCATACAATAATGAGGGAATAGGAGACAAAAATGGACAAATTTAATTAAAGAACAGTCAAAATAACAATATCAGCCGGTATATGCAAAGTAGCGGTGACTAGTTGTTTTACGACACATGTGCAATACTCACATAAGCTTTCGCATGTTCATATGCAGTCTAACTGGGTCTACACTGGTTGCAAACAACTAGTTGTAAGCTATTTGCATATTACTAGTCCATAATGTAGTAAACTAAAAGTGCGAAATCCAATACAGAAACCGAAATGAATGAACAAATTTGATTTGCCATTTCACTACGTGTAAACATAATTCTGTGGTAAACCCCTAAGAACTGGAGCAACGCAGAATAGAATAAAGATCCATCTACTCGCAATGGTATGGGCTTATTCGTATGATGTATGGACAGGATTTGTGCACAGTTTGTGTGAACACACGGAAACAATGCATACGTGGAGGCAATGTCGTACCTGGGTTGGATAGATAACACGATGGACTATAGACCAACAGCCGCATCTTAGTTTGCTTGACAGGCAGTTGCCGTGACAATATAACCATCTTTTTTTCTTACATCCACATCAGCTATTACACTGCCCAGAGATTCCAATGTTCTTGGAAAGCTTAAATAAATGTTTTTTATGTACCAGCCGGCCGAGATAAATTTAGACTGGTAAATGATACCGCCATGTTTGTGGGTATCAGAGGTTGTCGGAGGGTGCTTGAACGTTCAATAACGGTAAATTACCTTCCGTAAACCAATAGAAACTGGTAAAATATGCAGAATACAAGCTCAAGAGGAACGTTACCATGGTAAAATGACTTAAACCGTGCCAACTTGCATACCTGAGTGAATAATGAATGACCACGGTGACAATTCAGATTTCATCTATTTTCACAATTTTGCTTCTAAAAGATTACCTCCCTTGGTAAACAGACAATTTATGTGAAGACAGCAAAACAAACTGGATAGAAATTGAAATAGTATTGATCGCAACACGACACACTCACAACTGACACAGAAAATAATTCAATTGTGGACATTTTCTGAATCACCATTTTCTGCTTAAGAACTTTTTTTTCAAAAATTGTACCCGCTCATGTCACTGCCACATGGAAAGACATCAATTTCAAGCAAAACCATGCAAATTATTGTAGCCCAAGTGACCTGTTAAGCCCGCAGTCAGAATTTTTGCTCAAGACCCGCTTGCGGACAAATTCAGCATTTAAAGCGCCGCCTTTCCAGCACTGCCCACATGTGCTGAAAATGGAATTACAGAACACAGAGATGACTTTCACACTGTCCATTTCTTCCACTGGTTGAGGAATAGATGCAAGAACACCAAAACATGCAACTATGTCACTTTGAGGAAGATTCATGTCACTGTCATATGTGGCAAGTTCACCGTACGAGCAAAACACTGATGATCAACAGGATCTGCAGCCTTAAAATTGCTCATCTGTTCCCTTATACATGCTCACAAAGTCTGTTGGAAGCTTACATACTTGTGCATGCCATGTCACATTGATGAACTGGAATCACTATCAGATGATTTAACGACTCGTCCGTCTGGTATTAAAGTATCTAGACCAGTGCGCCATTCACGTTGCAGTGGCTCTCAGATTAAGGGAAGTACGGTAACTGGCATACAAAAATAAATGTACCCACCTGCCATACAAACAGCTCTTAGCACCTGTAAGTCAGAATTGTCTACGAGTGATTTTCTGTGACAGAAATTAAGCCATTGGTTAAGTATTCGTGCAATTACCCTCATTTGAAACCGTCTCAGTGAGAACGGTTCAAATGGTGGGCTAAAACATGAAGTTCCTGTACGGACGAAAAAGCAATGTCTAAGTTTGGTCAATGTCTTAAAATGTCTGGCAGAGGTGGTCTAGAATGTTTAGGATGTAAAATAGTCCATTTGATTATAGATAAGTGGTTTTATAAATAAAATTATGGCAGATGGCAAGGTGGCTTCATAGTGCACACACTCAAAAAGCGAGTTCCAATTCTATTGCTGTCCCGTCCACTAGCGTGAAAACACCCGGTGATGTTCCCAATATGGCAGTGACAAACTAAGCTGAGCTGGCAAGAACTGCTGAATCATGAACACGCGTAAGTGCGGCAACTCAAAAGTATCGAAGGCAATTCCGTACAGGTTGCGGCCGTCTGACAGAGAAACGAGACATAAAGAAGGGAATGAGGCAGAATGAAAGAGATGAAAGCGTGAATATGCATATGATAGGATCATTGTAGCTGAATTGACGGTTTGCAATGTATACATACAGTCCATTCTGCCATACAATAATGAGGGAATAGGAGACAAAAATGGACAAATTTAATTAAAGAACAGTCAAAATATAACAATATTCAGCCTGGTATATGCAAGTAGCGGTGACTAGTTGTTTTAACGACACATGTGCAATACTCACATAAGCTTTCGCATGTTCATATGCAGTCTATCTGGGTCTACACTGGTTGCAAACAACTAGTTGAAGCTATTTGCATCTTACTAGTCCATAATGTAGTAACTAAAAGTGCGAAATTCAATACAGAAACCTGAATGAACAATTATTTGATTTGCCATTTCACTACGTGTAAACATAATTCTGTGGTAACCCCTATGACTGGAGCAATCGCAGAATAGAATAAAGAATCCATCTACTCGCAATGGTATGGGCTTATTCGTATGATGTATGGACAGGATTTGTGCACAGTTTGTTGTGACATACACGGAAAACAATGCATACGTGGAGGCAATGTCGTACCTGGGTTGGATAGATAACAAACGATGGACTATAGACCAACAGCCGCATCTTAGTTTGCCTCGACAGGCAGTTGCCGTGACAATATAACCATCTTTTTTTCTTACATCCCACATCAGCTATTACACTGCCCGAGATGTTCCAATGTTCTTGGAAAGCTTAAATAAATATGTTTTTTTATGTACCAGCGGCCGATAACTTAGACTGGTAAAATGATACCCGCCATGTTTGTGGGTATCAGAAGTTGTCGGAGGGTGCTTGAACGTTCAATAACGGTTAAATTACCTTCCGTAAACCAATAGAAACTGGTTAAAATATGCAGAATACAAGCTCAAGAGGAAACGTTACCATGATAAAATGACTTAAACCGTGCCAACTTGCATACCTGAGTGAATAATGAATGACCACGGTGACAATTCAGATTTCATCTATTTTCACAATTTTGCTTCTAAAAGATTACCTCCCTTGGTAAACAGACAATTTATGTGAAGACATCAAAACAAACTGGATAGAAATTGAAATAGTATTGATCGCAACACGACACACTCACAACTAGTGGTGCAACAATATACCGGTATATTGCGATATGTCATCCTGACGATACGTATCGCGGTACGGTTTTCGCGTATCGCGATATTTACACCATATTCTCGGTCGCCATCTTGTGTTAAAATAATTGTGTAAAATTATTCAAAATCATTCAAAACTTAATTTTTAATATGACAGAAGTCAATATTTGTTAATAAACACGCCACAATTAGATGACTAATACATGTAATGAGTAATTTTATGGCTGGGTATATAATAATATACCGAAAGTCTGATTCAAAATGGTCAGGGAAAATCACGACTTGGTGCCATATATTGCCAGATAGGTACGTTCTTTACTGGCGAGTACTGCAGTGGCGGTATTTTTATTTTATGTTTTTCTTTTAAAATAAATTATGTTAAATCATACCATGAGTTGCAGCAGAATGAACTATCATACTTCTTCACAGAAATTTTGCAAGTGGTTTCGCGACATCCGCGAAATGAAGGTCTGCTCGATTAGCACAATAAATTTGCGAGAAGCATAAATTACTAAAAACCTGTTACTAATTGTGCCTGCATAATGTTGTCTCCCGTTGCGTGAGACTGGAAACAGATACAGTGTTATGTAAAGGCATTCACTGATGTGTGGCGCCCCGTGGACAATATCTACAGGAGAGGCTATAAAATACGACGGTATGGACTGTCGGCTGGCAACCATGTATGTTACCGTGTGTAGTACATTTTCGACCAGTATATGGATAGCGATCACGACAATTCGGATATCTACAGCTCACCATTCCATCAATGAAGCACACAGCATGATAATAACAAGCAAAATAGAATGTTTCTCATGCTAAATGGATGTGCAATTTGATCAGCAGCTACACTGGTCGCAAATACCATAGCCCATTTCTCCGTCACAGCCAAAAAATGAGAGAAAAGCACTGACACATCACCAGTCAATTCAGACTTGAAATCAAACAAGCCACTGTATCCGGTCATTAACCGATCAGCTGTGAAATTGCCAGGTAACGGGCTCTTCCATTTACCTCCTAATATATTTGTGACCAGTTGCTATTATCATTATTTACTTGATAGAAATACATTAGTTTGTCTCTGTAGCAGTTAATGATGTTTATGCTTGTACACAAGTATTATTGCAATAAAAAAACAACAGTATTGCAACTGATTAACTAATCTATATAAAGTTTGTCCAATTCACGTAACAGCCCATTTTTACAACATCGATTGAACATGTGTGTATTAAAATGTTTCAAACACCGACCTTTACATTTCACTTGGGGTGACAGTCGATTAATATAGTACAGTAAGCATAAATGGTATATTTTCTACGTATATGCGAAGCATATTTGCTTCAAACAAACTACAAAAAGCACAAAACTTAGCCAAGCAATACAGGCGATTCATGACCTAATTTCGCCTGCACCCAGTAGCCGACGAATTTTCAGAAGTCGACTTATGGGCCGCGACTTGGCTCAAGACAGGGGCGGGGGGTGGGGGGCCTAGGCACCCCCCCCCCCCCAATAATTCTGTAAATTTTGGATTTTTTATTCTAATATACTTGTGTAATCATGAGTACTGGGAACACGAAAAATGAGAGTAATAGAATGTGCTCAAACTTTGCTGAGAATGCAGGAAATGGCGTTTCACACCACTTGGATTTCAAAAAATTCCCGGGGGGGGGCATATCCCCCGGACTCCCCTAATTTCCTCTCGTCCAGAAATAATCATTAATGTCAACCGTTTCTGGGCAAAGTCCTGTCCCACACAGTGTTTTGATGTGTTCTAATGACAATAATAAACAATAAAGACTGTTCTTTATCTCCTGTTCGTTTTTATTATTATTTGTTCATACATGGTATAATATCGCAATACGTATTGCAATATGGGTTTGTTGTATCGCAATATATCGCAATACGGGTTTGACCGTATCGTTGCACCTCTACTCACAACTGACACAGAAAATAATTAAATTGTGGACATTTTCTGAATCACCATTTTCTGCTTAAGGTGGCAGTCCTCAGATTTTAGGCAATTTATGGAGTTTTCGGGCCCGCGACACCAGCCGAAACAAATTTACGAATATTTTAACTTCAAATAATCACATAATCTGTTTGATGCATGCACGGACTACCTGATAGGTACAAGAGCTATATTAACAACAAACACAAACTCAGACATAATGCACAGGCTGTCAGCACTCTGCTATGTTTACACAAAATGTGCCCAAATCTGCATTTATTTGGCCGCGGCCACACATTTCACAACATGGATTTCAAATATCCCATGCGGACACTACACTGATATGATGGTGGGTCTAGTTTTCGGGGTATTAACAAGTTCCTCAACTAGCAGTTTTTATAAAACATAACATGAGCTAAATTGTCAGTTCAATAGAATGATAAACATTTCTTTCAATGTTTCTTGCCTTCAAAATAAGATTGTTGTTATATTAAAATTCGCGTTAACGCGTTTAGCAACACATGAGTCAGCCATCTTGAATATTGACTTATGGTTGGAGTTTTCGGTGTATGTTCCGAAAGTGTCAATAAATTTGCTAATTCCTCCCGAGTTTTCATTGGCTATAATATTATCTCGCAGATGAATGAGGCACAGTGAAGGAAAAACTTGAAACAAATTTTTCTATTGATTATGATTTTAACAATATTAAAGAGCAGATTAATGGCGGACGCAGAAAATCACGAAAATCACGGTAGGTTCTTGAACAAAATGACCTAAATGGCAAAAATTACCAGTATTTAGTCCAAAACACTGGATTTGATGGCATTTTTAAAGAACTTACTATAGGTAATGTCATGCTTATGTTAATTACCTGACGTAAAGCACATCGTGGCTGCACACATGTCTACAAATTACAAAATATGTGAATACCCCGAAAACTCCGACTACCCCGAAAACTGGCTTCATGACCATACTTGCTAATTGTACCAATTCTGCAATCACACCTTGTCACACTGATCATAGTCTGTACTGGTACCGAGCGTTTTGTATCTAAGTAATTGTAGAACATTTTCATAAGCCACAGACATGTGTTTTTTATATATTTACTAGAAGGCCCATAGGAAAAATTCGAAACTAACCAACTCGCCCGAGGACTGCCACCGAATGAAAGCATGCACGTGCCTGACGTGGAAACGTGGAGACACACAAACTGTATTAGCCAGGTGCTTACTAGCCTCACAACCAGCTATAGTATGTTCAGCTTACCAGTATTGTACTTCTTTACTGTACGATACTAATTCGGGATGATATTGTACAACACGGTTCACTTACAGAGTTAACTTATCGACAGTGGTTAAAATGCAGTGTTGATGCTTGGAGATCCGGAACGCGAGAGACGGGAGAGCCTCGTTCTCGATTCTCGTCGGTGGTGGTCTACGGGACAGTGGACGTCTAGCTCTGAGGGGGCAGTGACCAGTAAATAATTTAATTTAAAAATAAAAAATTATCCATTTCACGCCCTCGGACTGTATGTATTTAATGCAATATTCCAAATAAGTGGGCAGACAGCAATATGCGTTCGACATTTGTAACATAGACACATAGAAGCTTTTTACATAAACACAAAATATGCTGCTCTTTTAGTGCTCGATCCTTTACCTATGCAGGAATATGAATATCTTGGTGCAGCCTCTTTAAAATCATCCAATTCTGAGGTAAAATATTCACTTTAAAACCATGCCGTGCCACGCTACATGCGGAACTACAGATTGAATGTTGTATGTGTTCTCAATCATCATCATCCAGAGGCAAATGTACTATCATGGTGCAAACCAGTTCCCATCCATGAGTTTTCTCTGAAATAAATTATTGTTTGAAACGCCCCAGACAAATCTGTTTGTTTTGATCAGTTTTTGTCACAACATACCCCAATTCGTACCATTTCATTTTGATCTAATGGGAACAGGTCAGATGCCCTGGAATGAGCATTCATCAATTAATACGATGTAAAAATCTGAATAAATACAAAAACCAACTACAACAATAATTAAACAATTAAAATGAATTATAATCAGCAGAAAGTGTAATATTTATAAATTTCACCGGTGCCATTATACGAAACTGGCGGCTAAACTGGTTTACTGCTAACCTTAAAAAGTGGGTGGGCGATTTTCTATTGTACTTCACTACCGACCTACAAGTCGCACCAGTGTGTCTAGAAACATAGGTTTATGAATATTTCTTGACTAGTGTATTTCTTAGAGTATTTCATAATTCTACGAAACTGAATGTTAGCTCCGGTTGATTTTTGACATCTTGTAAAATGGAGCACATGCTATGGTCTCACGGGACAGTAGTGGAGTTAGTATCAAACTGGGGTGGACGATTTCCTTCATATTTCACTACGACCCTGCAAGTTAAACCAGTGTGTCTAGAAAAAATAGGTTTATGAATATTCTTGACGTTGTGAGGCTTGACTAGGTGTATTTCTTAGAGTATTTCATAATTCTACGAAACTCAGGTCAGCTCTGCTTGATTTTGAACATCTTTGAAATGCCGCCCCTCCATGCTGTTTTCAAGGTACTTTTTTGAGCCAGAATATTTGAGGTATTTTTTAGGGCATTTGTAGCGAAAATTTGAGGTGGTTATGACTCCGCTTTGGAATCATTTTCAGGAAATGGTGTGGTGTTACAAGTGATAGAACAAGACATAACAAAGTATCTGTGCCTCGTATTTTCATGAAAACAATTCCGACAAATTCAAACGTGTTGAAATTTCGGGCCAAAAATAGGTGTGTTCATTTGCGAGTATTTTTCAATATTTGTAGCAAGAGCCTCCTTAACTGATTGTGAGAAGCGGTCACCGCCACACTCAGAAAAAGCAGTCAATTTTGGCTATTTTCAACAGTCCCGTGATGCATCCGGGAGGGGTTGAATCGGTCCCGAGTCGTTTCGACCAGATTACCTGTTCGCACCGGGTCGGTTCGCCCTGGGTCGATTCGCCCCGATTTTAAACTTGCGTTGGATTTGGTTATGCATATGGGTTGAGGTGGGTCGTTTCGCCCCGATGTTAACGTTGCAACTGATATGGTTTAAATAGCATATGATATGGGTATGTTCGCCCCGATTTTACTGAGTATTGAATATGGTGCCAATTGTGGGGTTAAATGTATGGTATATTAGTTAAATTAGTTAAAATGTTTTACCATTATGAAAGCTTATACAATTTATTTGATACATGACTATAAAACTATAATGTGAATATACTACAATACCTATTTTAATACAAATTGCAATTAGGATTAAAGATTAAACCTTCACACCTGGCTTCATTTTAAGTTCAAATGGATCTATATAACAATTATATTTTGTTCTGATTAGTAGACCGCGTGACACACCTGGCCATGCTGAATGGCCTCGTTATTGCAAACTCTAATTCAAGCCGTTTTGTAATGCGTACCAATTATCCGATTAGTGTAACCTGTGATCATCATTATGACAATAACAATACAATATTATTTATTAGCATTAAACATCTACAATGTTTTTCGCTATATACATAAATAGTCAAAGAGTGAGTGAAATCGTATTAAAGATGTATCAGAATAGTATAACAATTGTCTGAAGTTGGAGGTGTCGAGCGTTAGAAGTAGCCTGCGACGACATGCGTCGCTGTATTTGTATGGAACGTAAATATATATATTTAATTTTTTTTTTTTTTTTTTTTTCGGGCAGATTGAGAATGTGTGCAAGTGACGTCGTAGGTTGGCAGAAGCCCCCAGAGCAGGTGCGAAATAGCTTTCTCACCGACTCCGGAGGCTTAGCCCACCAACGATGTCATATAATTAGTCCGCCATCATAACACGAGGAGGCATGTCCTACAGGCCACATCTACCATAGACCACAACAGCCGATATAATAGATTCTGTCTTTGAAATGCGGTATGTAAATACTTGCTAATGTTAGTTAATTTGACCGTTGATTTTGTACCCATCAGTTGGTCAAATTTATTTAATGTCGGCCAACGACAGTAGTAGTTGGCGAAATGTTTTCTTCTTAGGTCATCATACACGGGCACACAAGGAGAAATGGTACTCATCTTCTACCATTCTCATGTTACAATATATACACAGTCTGTCAGTCCTTGGCGTGTTGTATAGCGACCAGTTTCTATGCCAGAGTATGTGATGATGCCCTAAATTAGCTAAGCGCGCGTCTATATTTGTTCACACGAACACTGTCTATGTATGGCTCTAGTTCCAATGATTGTTTGTGACGCCTATATAGTTTAAGTTTGCTGGAATTCAGTTAGTGAATTGTGCCAAGATTGGTGGAATTGATCATGTAAGCGTTGTTTGATTTCGGGGAGTGTGGATTTCCATGTCGTCAGGTTGCAGCCACAGGTCGGATAAGCCAATGTCGTCTAATAGTTTCTTTATATGGTGAGCCCAGTTAACGCCGTTATACGTAATATCGTTATTTGCATCTTGTTTTAACATTATGTACACATTTCTTAACAGCAAGTCATTTGTACAACGTATTTGTCTCAATATCTTAACATATTTAATTTTCTACAAATTGATAAACGGCTGTCGACCTAGCTCACCATACAGGAATGAACGTGTGTTGACTTTTTAACGCCCAATATCGAGCGTAAGAATTTGGTATGGATTCGCTGTACGTCAAGGGCGACATGATAACCCACACCTCGGAACCATAACTGAGCACCGAGCTCATTAAAGAGTTCAAACAGTTTACCTGTGTCTTTAACTGGTAGGGTTAATGGACTCTAGCACACTTGTTTAGGTTGTTATAGAGCATATGAACCGTACTGACTAAGACACTTTTGTGTACGATTCCATTTCCGTTTTTGTAAAACATTATCCGAGGTATTTGAACGAATCCACAGTTCAAGTTGTGTCCTTGTTATAAAATATCTGTCGTGTGTGTGTCTCCCCTTCTCGAACACCAGTATTTTCGTCCTTACTTGTATTAAGTGTCAGGTCCCACGTGTCCCCCCCCCCCCCATTGTATGTCTTTAGATTGTTCATCATGTTCTGTAACGATTGTTTAGATTTGGCAAAAAGTACCGCATCGTCCGCATATAGCAGCATGCACAGGTTGACGTCGTTGACGTTTACAGCGCTGCCGTCATCAGGTTCGAACCTTATCCAATCATGTCGTTAATAAAGAAGATGAAGAGCACGGGTGATAAACGGATCCCCCTGCTTGACGCCCATTTTTTGAAGAGAGGAAGTCAGAGTACCTGCCGTTGAATCGTACACACGCATTCACATTGTCGTACATAGAGCGTAATGCTTTTACCATAGTCTCGCTTACTCCTTCTCGGATTATTTTATGCCATAAAAATCTTCGTTTAGACTGTCGAAAGCCTTCCTGGTAGTCGATAAATGCGGTGAATAATTTGTCTTTGCTGTGCAGAGTCTTGGCAATTAGAGAATGAAATATAAATATACAGTCAATGGTAGATTTCTTCTTCTGGAATCCGTTATTGGCACTTATTGATTTTTTCGTGTTCGTCAGCCCATTTCAGCAGCCGGTTATGTAAAACATGTGAGTATTGTTTGGATAGGATATTAATGAGCGATATTCCTCTGTAATTGTTTGTATCTTCTAAATCACCTTTTTTTGTGGATCGGCGTCAGGATTGAGGTGCACCATGATTGCGGATATGTACCAGACTTGAAAACAGCATTCAGTTATTTTAATATGTATGGCCCTATTATGTCTATTGAATGTTTTTAGTACTTCTCCTATTTAAACCGTCAATTCCAGCACTTTTGTTACTTTTATAGGTCGATGTGATGGCGGACAGTTCATTGAATGTAATTTCTGTGTCTAATTCATGTACTGACGGTTATTGTCGGCTCTGGACCCGTATAGTTGTCGTCGTTGCCTGAATCGGAGTCGGTGTCTTTTAATATCTTTCGGCGAAATGTTCATAAAAATCTTTTTTATTTTCAGTAAGATTTTTGGATGAATTACATTTTTTTCTGTATTTCCTTTTCACATTTTCCAAAAACTGCTTTGGTTTATCGTTTGCTGATTTGGCGATTCGTCTACCTTCTTCAAATTTATGGATAGTGCTGCTCGGCGAAATACTTTGTTTAAGCGGGTCCGTTTTGCAACAAATAACACTCTATTATCGTTTGTTCGATCTCGTGATAGATGTGTGATGCCCGATTGAATTCAGTTTTTGCTGTTTTTACATTCATTCGTAAACCATTTATTTTCAGCTCTGTTTGAGTGCTCCGGCCCCGATTTCTGTGTAAATGATTTACCAAAATGTGCATGTGCTTTGTTGTATAGCGTTTCCGTAAATGTGCTCACTATATTTTCTAATGAGCGCTGATCTATATCTTCGGTAATAATTTTGTCAGAAATACCCGAAAAATCATTATATTTCTTTGTAAGTCATCTCTGAAATTGTCAACGTTTTACGCAGTTCATATTAGCTTTGATGAAGAAACATTATCATTTCCGTTTTCCACAGCGTGTGTGCGCATATGCCCGTAAACTAAACCGTAAGCCTGCGTGGTCTGAGTGCTCATTAAACTCACATATTTCGAAGCTGTCTATAAATCAAAGTCGTTGTATGATAGTAGAATATAGTCCACTACGCTCCGCCCATTTGTATTCATGAACGTAAAGTCGCCAATACCTTTATCCGCGTGTAGTCACCGTTACCAATCAGAAGCCTGGTCGCCTTGCACAGATCAAGTAGGCTCCGCCCCGCATTGTCCAGTGTGTGATATCTGTGGCTCGTAAACGGTATGTCATCGTAGCGTAAATTGTCGTCCAATCCGGCATCGATGTAGTGGTCATGCTCCAGAACGTCCGAATAATGCAAACTCGCCACAGCGACTGTTTAAATCACCTGTAATTAGCATTCCCGAGAGTATTGTATTTATTTATGTCTGCTTTAGTATGTCGAAAAAATCCAAAAAATCTGCACTCAACTGTCTTGGTTTGCGATAGCCATAGCACAAATATATATCTACCTCTGTCTGGGTAACATATTTGTTGATTTTCAGCCACAAAATTCCGAGTTCATTTATACCGATTATTTGTATATATTTTATTAAGACCAGTTTTGAAATATACCGTAATACCGCCACTTGTTCGACCTTTTCGCGACCTTCCCGTTTTCGTACCGAATATGTGATATGAATCATAACCTTCAATGTCAAAGTTGCATGTTTCCTTGTCATTTATCCAAGTTTCACCTAATAAAATAATGTCATTTTGTGTAATTAGCTTCAAAAAATGTTCATCTGCTATTTTTCGTTTTAGGCCGTACACATTCCACGAAAGCACAAAAAGTTGCTCTTCTCAACTATCCTAAGCTGGTTTGTATTCGGAACCATTTACGAACAGTTTATCTCTGACAAATTTCACGGTGTTTCCCTTTTCTCGTTCTTGTCGCATAATTGGATATAGCGAATTGCGTTTGTCAATTACGGTTTTCGGTAATTGGTCTTTTACAGTATAGTTTTTGGTTTCTTTCAACACTTCGCGTTTGTCGTATCCGAGTTGTCTAACTTTGTTTTTTTTTCGGTGTACCGGTGAAATTTAGCTACAATTGGCCTTGTAGATCCGTTGCGAAATTGACCGATCCGGTGTACTCTGTCCATTATCATATCGTCTACTTCCGAGCTAGGAATGTTTAACTCCGTTTTCATAACATCTTTAATTTTGTTTTCACAGCACTCATTTTGTGATTCTTGTATGCCGAAAAACATGAGATTTTCGTTCATGCTTCGTATTTCGACCTCAATCAATTTGTCCTCTATTTTCTTTTTACTGTTTTCCAGTGTTACTGTTTTTGCTTCTAGTTCCACTACTGTTTGTTTCATTTTCAGCAATTTGTCACGTGATTCTTTTATTTCGTTTCTTTGTTCATCATATGCGCTACTGAGGAAAGTACAGCTATTTTCGCAGGAGTTCAATTTTGTATCCATGGAGGTTACTTTGATTTCTAAATCTGAGAATTTTGCCGTCAGTGTATTTAGCGATTTTTCAATTCCTGATAGTTTCCCCATATCTTTCTTTATCATGTTTACACCCGCAATCAGTTCGGTGGCCCAGTCTGGCGTATAAGCGTTGCTGTTCATGGTCGGCATGGGTGCTGGTGTGGTGGGGGAATACATCATTGACGAGCCGGGCATATTGCCGTGTAGAGTGTTCATATTCATATTCATGCCCACAGTCGGGGTAGTTGGGAACGGCTGTGCATATTTGTAGGCATATATGACATGTTTGTATTCGGACAAGTATTGTAATTGAACTCACTTCGTGTTGCCCCGAGGGAATTGCTCGCACTGTCGTCCTTGTTCATATTGCCGCCATTTTTCACATCTGGGTCATTGTCACTTTTCGATTTTATACGCCGTTTCTTCTTCGCCGATTGTTTATCGCCTGGGCTGCGTTTAGGTGGCATGAGTAACACATTAATTAGACACTTTCCATGAAAATAAATCCGAAAACGTCCAGAAAACTTAGAATATATCCATACTTTATCACCGTGAAAAACACGCGCACCTTCACGAATCACTCACTACGTCACAATGACAGTCGTTCTGAAATATCCAGCTAATCCGTTTTCCGTTACATTTGTGTCGAAATTGGGGATTCAAATTTCAACCGTGAAAACGGTGAAATCAACTGTGATACTTATACTCGATGGCACTGCTGTGAAATTTGAAAAAGTGGTGAAATTTCTGGGCATGTATTTGGATAATAGAATGACATTTAAGCACCACTTTGACCACTTAGAACAAACATGCCTAAAGGGACTTAATTTGATGCGAGCAGTAAAAGGTACCAAATTTGAGTGCAATATGCACTCTCTTCTGCTGCTCTATAAATCACTCATCCAGTCACAGTTAATTAGACTACGGCGCTCAGGTCTATCAACGTGCCAGCAAGACCCAACTGTCTCGACTGGACGTTATTCAGGGAAAAGCCCGGTATGGCGGCCGGATGTTCGATGACCCGGAATTGGTGAGAGAGAACAAGCGTTACCCACAAGGTACACCGTTTGTGCTGACCGTTGACATACTTGTCATGGAGTATGGACTTGGGGGGACAACTTTTGCTGACTTTCGAAGATATCCACCCTTCCATGGACTATACTCACACCGCCGACGTCCATGTCTTTATCAGACACAAATTCTAAGAAGGACCCCACGCATTTGATCCAGTCTAGAGCCTTGGAAATGATTGATCAAAATTACAAACATAGACTGCAGATATTTACTGACGGCTCAAAAGACCCACTCTCAGCTGATTCCGTCGCTCAAAATTAACAAACAGTTTAGAATAACAGACCAAACATCAATCTTGACAGCTGAACTCGTTGGAATTATTAGAGCAATGAACTGGGTGATTGAACGTGATCGATCGAACCACTGTTTTCTGTAATATTCACCGACTCTCTCAGTGGTTTGCAGCTATCAAAAATTACAACTCCCGATTAAGTATTCGAAATTTGGCATACGTATAACATTGCACTTAAACAAGGCCTGCACATTAAACTTGAATGGATCCCAGCTCACGTAGGAATTTATGGTCCAGATTTTATCATGAAAACAATAAATTGGACAAAAGTATCACTCGACTGAAATTTAATAGTACGTTACTTCCTAGCTCCTTTGGCGCAATTATGAAAAACATTCCAGCTGACTGTAAAACATGTAAAACCCCGATTACATCCACCCACCTTCTTCTCCTCTGTCCGGAGTTCGATATGCAGCGGGATAAACTTAGGCGCGAGCTTGTCGGTCTGCAGACTCCAATGATATTGTCCTCCATCCTGTGCCCCAGGGGGTCGGTACGACGCTCCGTATATCGGGCGCTCGCCGCGTATCTGGTGGAATGCAGAATGGGAGACAGTATCTAAAAACATACACGCCCTGATCTGGATCTGGAATTGGGTATTGAAAGCGTGGTGTCCATTATACAAAGAAGACCTTTTAAATCAATCTTTTTGTGTGTCCTGGGAGTCGGGTGGCAGGGCGTGGAGGTGGGGGGGGGGGGTGTGCCTGCGCTTATGCCGGTCGGATCCGGCAGCTACGCTCGGGGTGACTATATATAGCCGCCATAGGGCTATACTTAGTCCGTCCGATATTCTGGCGAGGGTCACTGGCAATGCTGTGGCGGCTTGAGGTCCGGGGTTCGAACTCCCGCAGGCCCCGGCTGTCGTCGGCGCGTGCATCTTGTTTCCATGCCCGCCGCCTGGCACCACGACATCACAACTACACATTGGTTGGGCAACCCACGTCCTTTCCTCCGTCTATTCCCATTTCAACAAAATTTCATCAGATTACCCGCCGATCCTGATATGTGGACGAAGAACGTTTTCTGAGAGTCGTTTCGATATTATTAAACATGTTATCAAGCTAACAATTAGTATCCGTCCTGTGGCAAATTGTACATAAATTACGCCACAATTGTATCTATGTGTATATTATATTAACATATGCAAATTTTAGATGTTTTGTTTAAACACATTTTATAGTAATTTCTTGTTCTAACATATTTGGGAAAGCGGGTTTACTTACTTTGAAGCTGGCCTTCACCATTTTAAGAGGGACATTTTAACTAGTTTTCTTTACGATTTTTAAATATGTTTTGCACATTTTGGTCTCCGTGCTCGCGTTCTAGATTAAAGTATATATATAGTTGTTATACCATTGCTAGGGCCTCGTTGAGGTCTGGCGGGGAATACGTTTTACCAGGTGATTCCCTTTCTGGACACTACAACTATGGTAGTCTTATTTTTACAGGACGCTTTTATGTCGTTCTAGCTATTTTTAAACTGTGTATGCCATGTAATTATATTGTTTTAACATACTCCAACTCCGTTATTTTAATTCTCATATTCATGCATTGCCTTTACTTATCTTTTACATGTTGTGATTATCTTATGCTTTTACCTTACATGTAACTATTTTTGGAATGGTGGCCCGTATAGTTTTAGAACTTTTGGCCATAAAATAAACAAATTACCACAACGTTACATTTGCTTTCTATCCGTTTTCATGAACATATAATAGCTGATAATTATTTCATCGTCTGACTTAATTCATCGATTTATTTTTGATAAATTTATTGTCAGCATTGTTTGTTTCTAATTTTGTAAAAGCATGGAGTCTGCCTGCGTTGCATGCTGGCAACATATTAGGTCTCGGCAGCAGGGGATACTGTGCACGATATGTAGCGAAACGACCCACAGAACATGTGATACTGGTAAGTATATGTATCAGAGTTGATATCAGGTCGACCTCAGTCAAGCTGGAGGAGGGTCTTCGCAAAGCATGGGACGCCTACCTCGCGAATGAGATCTCTACGTCATCCTTCCTGCGGCGATGCGCCCATTTCTACAGCCCACCAGATGCCTTGCGACAGCTGCCCGAGTGAGATCAACCAACCATCACGACGACATAGAAGGTGGTAAAGAAGAAAACAAACGGCCCATTTCAGAGCCATATTTTTGGCTATTAGATTGCACACAAAACAATGCCAAGCACATTATAATTATTGTCTGAACTATATTGTTTTGCGTGAAATCTACTGAGTAGTGTCACCTGTTCGTGTCTGCATATGGTGCATCATCATGACCTCTCCACCTTGGGAGGTTTTACCAGTTGGTTCATAGAGGTCATAGGTAGCCGGATATTTCCACCTTGGGTTGTAACACCGGTCACCACTATCTAGACCAACGGGCCATACGGTCTATGGTCGTGACATGTCCACCATGGGCAATGTCACCGGTCAGTGTCCACATATGGTGGCATCGTTTGGACATGTCCACCTAGGGAGGTTTTACCAGTCGGTTCCTATGTCATAGGTAGCCGTGATATTTCCACCTTGGGTTGTAACACTATCACAACTGTCTATAGAACCCCGGGGGCCCGAATCGGCCATAAAGCGCTTCGGCGTTTGCCGTTGTCTGCTCCAAGACGAACTGCATTGTAGTGTCCCGTATCGTAGCCACTTCATGGGCGACGAAACCCAGTAGATGGGGGACATTCCCGCGCAAATCCCTGGAAGGTGGGAAGTACGGGCAATCCGTCTCCAAAATTAGACGATCCTCCAGAACCGTTCTCAATGCCTCACGCTGTTGACTGGTAAACAACCGTACCAGCCCGGTGAACTCGAAATAAGTATTCTGGAAAATCCCCTACCAGCGCCGCATCACTTCCCCGGACCCCGTGAAGCAGTGAAGGTGAATCTTCTGATATATGGACGCGTGGTCTTTCACAATACCGAGGCAACGCATATACGTTTGTAAATCGCTTGGATCGTCCCTCATCCCCCGGCAATGCAGCACTAACACCTGTCGTGGGTGTAGGCAATTCTCCAGGATCTGATGGGAGTTGCTCCTCTTGTCGGAACCACTGGTCTGGTGACCTAACGGAATGGTCCAGACCGATTCCCTCCAAACCAATCACTCCGGACATACGGAGATGACCTTGTAGTTGTTCAAGTTCCCTGTCCGAAATCAATCTTTTGGGATGAACTCCAATGACCTGGGTCACTACCATCGCCAGCTCCTCCCCTGTTCGGTAGGTGTCCGGGTCGCAGTACACCAGTACGCACCCCTCCAACCTAATGTGACATCCGTTCTTACAGTGGCATGGCCTCGATCACCTCGCGGAGACCAGCCGACTCACCTAGACGTAGATGTGTTCTGGTCCTATCCAGATGAAAATAGATGTCATATGCTGACAGCACCGGTAGTAGATTCAGGTAATGCAGTTGGTCATCCATGCATGGCTACTCTTCATCCGCATAGGTCTGCTCCTCATGGGTGCATACCTCCTCCGTGGGAGTGCCGACACAGACTTCTTCTCCATCGAGGACCTCCTCCATGGGAGGATCCATGAAGACTTCTTCCGCTCCATCGAGGACCTCTACTATGGGAGGTTCTATGTTTGTGTCTTCAAGTTGAAACCACGTGGCGTCAACTTGATTCTCACCACCGAGGCCGACTACCTCCTTCCGCGCTGGCCTCTTCGACAAGGTCTGTCTCTAGACTAGGCCCCCCCCCCCCCCCTGGGAGATTCCACGGACAATCCCTCATTTCCCTCGGACTTTTCATTGTGCTTTTCTATGATTGCACGCATGTCGTTTTCTGAAATGGCGCGAGCCATAGCTTCCAATGCACGCCAATGTAACAGGACAGCTGGCGAGTTCACTGGTGAAAGCGTGAAACAATGGGGTACTTCACATCCCTGGAAGAGGCTCAGTCGTTCCATAGCCTCGCGTTGAACATCTGTGATCACCCAGTGTCCCTCTAGTGCGTGGGTCACATTCATTTGGTCCACAACATCGGCTAAACTTGAAATATGTCCGGTTATGCTTTGCGCCATTGACATCAGCGCGGCATATCGTCGACGACACAGTTCCTCCGTAATTTGGAGTTTCTCGTCAAACAATTGGGGGAGGTGTCGCTCCAGGAGATGCATTTTAACGAAGCTTGTCGTCATTTGACACCCCCAATTCCACAGACCAGCAGCTTCCGTTTTCTGGGCCTCCTCTTTCCTCCTCCTCGGCCGTTGCGGAGTGGTCAAACTGTTTTACTTTAGTTCCTCCCCGTGTCATCTCCACGCTCTCCGGGGAAAGTTTTCGTTTTCTCGACGTCGACTCTCTTTCAACACCCCGTTTGGTATTGAAGAAACATCTAGTCCCCAGTGGTCTCCACGATCTCTTGTGAGATCCTTCTGGAGACGAACTATGTGCTTGGGTGGAGGACTACTTGCCTTCCCACATGATGTAGAGACACCTGTAAATGCTCGAAGGTGATCTGCTTCGGCAATGAGCCTTTGGTGTGATGTCTTTGTTTGTTTGGAAGCAGCCACCATGGGCTGACTTGAAGTCGTCAGTTGACGGCGGTATACCGCGGTCTCCACCGGCTGTGACGCAGCGCACCGTAACTGCTTTTTGGAGGCAGCCACCATGGGCTGGCTTGAAGTCCTTGGTTGACGGCGGTATCCCTCGGTCTCCATCGGCGGTGACGCAGCACGCCGTAACTGCATTGTGGATGTAGCCACCATGGGCTGACCTGACATTGTCAATTTCCGGCGGTATATCGCGGTCTCCACCTTTGGTGATGCAGCCCGCTGTCGGTTCTCAATCTTCTCTCTTCTCCCTCTCGAGCTTGTGGAAGCAGCCACCATGGGCTGGCCTGAGATTTTTGGACGATAGCGGTATACCGGGGTCTTCACATTGTGTTAAGCACATCCATCGTTCCTTGAACTGTTGTGTCCGACCAGGCTTACGAGCAAGCACGCATACTAACAAAAACAACAACACCAGTTTTCGTCCTTTTGTTTATTCCTATAAAAACGATACATTCATACATACAACTCATAATAATTTTGTCATGCTGTTTGTTGATAATATTGACTCAACCCTTGCACATTAGTCTGATCACTAAATGTATCTTGTTAAATAACAAAATTACTGTTTTAATGTGAATATTATTTTGGCGAACAGTGAGGATTTTGATGGGATGATTGAGTTGTTTCATCTAGATCGATATTGTTGGCAATACCTACTAAAACTAGTGTTTGGCGTTGAAGGGGTTGAATATGTGTTAGCATTTACTGATAGTATAGACAGATACCATGCAACTGTTATATACTGTGTACATGACAGCCGGCTACAATAAAATGCAAGTACAGCGGAACCTTGGTATGCCGAACACCATCGGTACCATCAGGGTGTTCGTTATAGCTGTAAGCACTCAGTCACAAGCATGGAACTGTTGGAAGAGCTGGGCTTTGAGTTGTAAAGTGGAACCTCTCTATACCGAACACTCCGATGGTACCCGTGGTGTTCGGTATAGTGAGATTCAACTGTATTAAAATAATTGAAGCAAAGTGGACTCGTACCCTGCTGTCATGTACACTCCAGTGACAACACATGTATATATTTCCTGTATGTTTGTGACTAAAAAGAAAATAAATATAAACAAAAATTGTATTGGTGAGCGGTTGTTCAGAAAAAAAGTCCCGCAAAATCACCCTTGGAGAAAGTGTATAATTTGCTTAAAACCAATATGGCCGCCCGCATTCACCACCTGGACAGTGACAAATATGACATGTGTAATTGTTATCAACATGTTGACATCCGAATTAGTAAATATAATATTCTAAAACACATTAAAAGTATTTTATCCTGACATTTGTATATTTAAGGTTCATATATTCCATGTGGCCGCCGTATTTTAACTTTCAGCTCCCATAAAACAACCATGTCTCGCTTACATTTTTAGATCTTGTCAATATTATACGAACTTGCAGGCAACATGTTTATTATGCTATTACTAATCATTTGTATATTGTCAAACACCATAGAGGATATTCCATCGTACATTTTGAATAGCGGGAAATAATACACGAGTGTGCGTCGGCTTCCGCGTAATCAACGAATGAGCGTAGCGAAAAAGTTTTTTGCACGGATGCCGACGGACACGAGTGTATTATTTCCGCTATTCAAACATGTACGATGGAATATCCTATTTATTACACTTCCACGGCGGATACATATGCACATTTAGTCTATTTTTGGGATTATAATCAATGAATTGTGATGTGCGCATGAATAGTTATACAATGACGTGTTTTCCCGCGTTTTGACGTTACGTTGTGTGACGTCAAATGTGACGTCATGTAAACTTTTTGTAATCCAAGTTACACAGCTGTTTCTATGAAACAGATATAATTATTTGAGTGCATGTTTGGAATTTGTTCAATCACATTAACATTCTAGATCAGTCGAGACCCTTTCCAAATTTTCAATAACTTTATTTTGACTGTAATCAAAATTAAACAGTTTGCATGGTAGCTCGTGGTTTTCAAGAAAACAGGCGCGCAATTACGGGTGTTCTCTTCACGGTGTATTATTTGTAAGGAGTTGATTACGGGTTTTCTCTCACAGCAAGAGTGTAATAATATAAACTATACAATTGTAGAACTGGTGATTGCAATAAGACTTAAGTGCATGCCATGTTATACATGTTACATTTCATCTGTGTTGTATTTGGGCATTGCAGTTAAGACAGACATTGTAAATATATCACCAATATAACAATACTGATAATACTCATTGAATTTGGGGCCGGCTGACAAAATATACATCATATTATATGTCCCCACACTAATAGGCAACGAATTGTTATTTCGTGGGAACGAATTGTCAAATTGAATGAACGAATTGTTAATTAATGGGAACGAATTGTTAAATTGAGGGAACTAATTGTTATTTCGTGGGAACGAATTAATAAAAATAAGAATTCTACGTCCCCTGCACTTTTCTGTCTGAGAATTATTTTCATCATCGAATATGGAACACAGACGTCCAGAAGGGGGCAGTCACCAGTTCATTTTAAATTATCAATTTCACGCATGATAATGCATTTATAGAGAATAGTAGGTTAGTGCCGTGAATGGGAAAAATATCTGGCAAGGCTTAGGAAACGGGATGGGCGAGGCTCTGACGAGCACATCCCGTTTCCGTGCCGCGCCAGATATTGTTTTCTATTCACGGCACTAACCTACTATTCTATTTATCCCGTCAACACATACAAATGGCTTTAAAATGCAAATAAATAATCCCAGCAACCGCACTTATTCATACGCAGTGAGTAGGTCGTATTGACAGGATATCAAAAATGTTTCACGGCACCGTGTTTCACGGCGCATACGCACTGTGTTGACGGGATAAAATGCAATATTCTAAATAAGTGGGCAGACAGCAAAATGTGTTCGACATTTGTGATCAAGACACACTAGAAGCTTTTACCTCCATACAAATATGCTGCTCTATTAGGGATCCTTACCTATTCAGGAATGTGAAATATCTCGGTGCAGCCTCCGTAAAATTATCAAATTATGACTGGGGTGAAATGTCCACTTTGAGACCATGCCGTGCCACGTCACTTGCAGAACTAGATACTGAAAGTTGCATGTTTTCTCAATCATCATCCAGAGGCAAATGTACTGTCATGTTGCAAACCAATTCCCATCTATATATTTTCTGGAATAAATTATTGTTTGAAACTCCCCGAAAAATCTGCTGTTTTGATTATGTTTTGTCACAACATACCCTCAATTCGCATTTGTCCATTTCTCACCAATGGGAACAGGTCAGACACAAAATGTTCTGTTTATCAGAGACATCATCTGAGACATTTTCTGTCAAAATGAATTCACCATTATCCCACGTATTGATTGGCGTTATTATACATTTTATATCAGGCGTAAGTTTCCACACTGATATCAGGGGCGATAACCGTGTTTCTTTAAAATGTTAACGGACAATACTATTTATTATCTGTATTTAATTTTGATGTGCAATGATCATACTTTATAATCTGTCGAAAATATTATTTTTTCAGGTGACACATTTAATTAGTATAAATAATTAAAAAATATCATGCCTCATTTGCATATGAAAATAGCCCGATACCACCGCGCGTCACTATCAGTAAAATAAATATTACTAACTGATTATATCTGTATAGCGGACACTCGTGATTTTTAGAACTGGTGGAATAGTGACACCAGTCACCCCAGTAAACGCAACAGCCCATGGTTTAATTACTTATATTTACACTGCATTTTCTTATAGTTTAAAAATGTAAATAACGAAATATGGCGGTAAAATTAACATTAACCTAGTTTTACGTCATTTTGTCGCAATTCCTGGAACAGCAACGTTGCTAACTTTAACCAATCAACGACATCGTACGGAATACGTCCAATGGGCGTTGTATAGGAAGGCCAATATTTGAATGTTTATACAAGTAGTATGAAACCAGGTTTCGGAGTCAATTTCCAAAATATTTCGTGTTTTTCTTTACTCATCCCCCAGCTCTTTCTTCCCCCCATGCTAAATTCCCATAGGAAAATCATTTTTCAGCAATAACATCATTACATTTAATGTGTTTAATAGCTAAATGTTTGTCGGCAGCAAAACGTGGAACAGACAGTAGCAATATAGGGCGACATTCTGATTATCAATCGCGGAAGCATAAACATAACTGTGTACATGAAGGCTTGCCTTTGAACATTTGTGTAAAGCGGGACTTCTCTAAACCGGACACGGAGACAATTCAGTTGTCCTTCATCGGCATGTTACATTTCCATGTATATAGATAATACCAGGCTAGTGTCTTGAAGTTTATCAGGCCAGGCTAGGAAACGCGTAGGAATTCCGAGGCTTGCCGAGGAATTCCTACCGTTTCCGAGCCGTGCCTGATAAACTTGATATCAAAATACACTAGCCTGGTATTCTATTTATCAGGTAACGTTTTATGCTCGAAAATGACATTATATGACGTCGTATTCTATGGACAGAACGCGGACTTGTTTACGTTGCGTCATTACACTGATGTCATTCGGTAACGTCACGTGACGTCATTCGACCAATGGAACGTCAGATTTCACTTCGTTGTAACCCTGATGTTTATATCAGGGCAATGTCTGATACAACAATATGTTATCAGTCAGTACGTATTCGGTCAATGCAGGGCAGGTTACCTGATAAATTGCCATGTATATCCGATAATAACGTCTGTTCAGGACCTCTTCGTTCCCGTGTCTGTCTTGAATTTGTAATCTATTTTACAGTGGAACCTCTCTAAACCGGACACGCTATGGACCTCCCAGCGTGTCCGATTTAGAGAGGTTCCGCTGTATATGCATCCGGTAACTCGATGCATTGAATGACTGTACACTCACTAACCGATAACTGTATCCGGTATTGTCTAGATACTCATATCCGGTCACAATTATCGCTGTTGTTCTACTGGTCGAACGGCGTCACATGACTACACAGTCGCAACGTAAACAAGTGTGTGCTCTTATAAGTGAAAACAATGTCGTATTTGTCCGTCAACCAGCATAACACGCTACCTGTAAATATAGTATATTGTCAGTATCTTGTGTTATTACGTTTATCAGGCTCGGCTCGGAAATGGCAATAACGTGTCGATGAGCATGGGAATTCCAACACGTTTCATAGCATTGCCTTATACAGTGGAACCTCGCTAAACCGGACACCCTGGGAGGTCCCCAGGGTGTCCGATTTAGAGAGGTTCCACTGTAAATCAGGAATATGACCTCTCCGAGACATGTGTTCATGCTTTGCAAGATTAGGAATACCTTAATACCATCGTAGGTAAACAACAAAGCAAACACAACAAATACAAATACATACATTTGCAAGTGTCCGGTTTAGAGAGGTTTCACTGAACAATAAACTTGATACCAAAGCCTGACATTCTATGTAAACCAGTCTATTCGGCAGCGGAATATATACAGTGAAACCTCTCTAAACCACACACCCAGAGAGGTCCCCAGGGTGTCTGGCTTTGAGAGGTTTAACCGTAAATCAGGCATTTGATCATTCTAAGCCATATATAATTATATACATATATTGTGTGCTATGAGATCATGGAGAGACATTATCACCCGAGATAAGTGCCCTAGAAACTAATAATAAATAAGGTGTTTTCATGGTGTGCGGTTTAGAGACGTTCCACTATACGTTCGTAGTACGGTTCCTACAGTACGGTGTCCTGTACTAATAAGGGAGATTTTAAATTCTCGCATTCTCGACTTATCCACGAGATCTCGAGAACGCGAGGCGAGATTGCGAAATAGCGTTGTCGCGGTGTTGCCTCTGGTCGCCCACGCCTCATGTCGAGTCGCAATCTCGCTATCTCGCCGCACGTTCTCGCACTCTTGCTATCGCTCCTCACGTTGTGGCAATCTCGTGATCTCGTGTATAAGACATCATATCAGGGGATATGTTTCACGTGTATGTGTCAGGGCTGCAGTATAATGTATGTAACCACTTGAGTCTCTAAGTGTCCCTGTGAATAGCTCGTATTTACGGAAGCCCATTAGGGCCACTTCACTTTTTTTTAATTTCCATTTATTCAAGCTGTTTTCTTGAATTTTCAAGTTCTTTTCTTGAATTTTCAAGAAAAGATCTTGAAAATTCAAGAAAAGATCTCGAAAATTCAAGAAAAGAACTTGAAAATTCAATAAAATGTCTTGAAACATCCTTTATTAGAAACGATCTTGAAAATTCAAGAAAAGATCTTGAAAATTCGAGAAAAGAACTTGAAAATTCAAGAAAAGATCTCGAAAATTCAAGAAAGTATCTTGAAAATTCAAGAAAAGAACTTGAAAATTCAAGAAAAGATCTTGAATAAATGGAAATAAAAAAAAGTGAAGTGGCTTCCGTAGGTATTAGTACATTGCGTGTAAATTCGTATTGTTTAGATGGGGATATAGAGAATACCAGGCTAGTGTCTTTTGGTATCAAGATTATCAGGCAAGACTAGGAAACGCGTAGGAATTACGAGGCTTGCAGAGGAATTCCTACCGTTTCCGAGCCGAGCCTGATTATCTTGATATCAAAGTACAGTACCCTGGTATTCTATGTATCAGGTAACGTTTTGTGCTCGAAAATGACCGCATATGAAATCGTTATCTTTGGACAGAACTCGGATTTGTTTACGTTGCGTCATTACACTGACGTTATTCGGTAACGTCACGTGACATCATCCGAACAATGGAACGTCAGTTTTCACTTCGTTATAACCGGGATGTTTGTATCAGGTCAATGCCTGATACAACAGTGTGTTATCAGTCAGTACGTATTCGATCAATACAGGGCAGGTTACCTGATAATTGACAATAGCAGAAGTTTGATGGGTCAATGATATGTAACATGATACATGTAGCACCATTTTAGTTTAAACAATAAACAGGAAAAATGGAGAGACACCAAACGCTGATAACCCGTTCATCTCGGCTGTCGGGATAGACCTCACGTACTGTAGTGATATAGTACACTACCAGACTAGAGTGAAATATTATCACCTATAAGCGATACTCGAACCGTTTAGAGCGTGTGATATAGTCATGGGTGAACCTGAAAATCAGCGTATTTGCGTCATCGTCAACTGATGGACAACCATATAAATAGAGAATACCAGGCTAATGTCTTTTGATATCAAGTTTATCAGGCAAGGCTAGGAAACGCGTAGGAATTCCGAGGCTTGCCGAGGAATTCCTACCGTTTCCGAGCCGAGCCTGACAAACTTGATATCAAAAGACACTAGCCTGGTATTCTATTTGTCAGGTAACGTTTTATGCTCGAAAATGACCAAAGATGACGTCGTTATCTATGGACAGAACGAGGACTTGTTTAAGTTGCGTCCTTACACTGACGTCATTCGGTAACGTCACGTGACGTCAACCGACCAATATAACGTCAGTTTTCACTTTGTTGTAACCCGGATGTTACAATATGTTATCAGTCAGTACGTATTCGGTCAATACAGGGCAGGTTACCTGATAAAAGTATGCGAACGTCATCTCTGGCAATATTCAGTTGTGTTAAACTATTGTTCAACTGTGCTCGTATATCGGTGTACACCATGTTGACATATATTTCTAAAAACAACGAAATGTGTTTACATGAGGTTAAATTATACTGTGATGCATTGTTATTGGCAGGTCAATGGTGTCAATAAAGACTGTTATGTCTGCAGAATGGTTCTAAATTCCAAGCTGTACATTCTCTGTAAGTTATTCAATTGACATTTTCCGTGATATATTCAAAATAATTGTCAGGTTCGGCTACACACCTTTTGATATAAATCGTATAAGTCGCCGATGTCACAGGCGAAAGAATGTTCAATGCTGCAAGGCACATGGACAGTCGCAATGACGTACGTGACGTACATGTCGTTCGATTCAACATTATCAATATCTGAAATCGATGAAGATATCTCTGACTCATTGTTAGGTAAATATCACTTGAATTTATTATATGCAGGAGACATACTTTAAGCTCTACGTAATAGAGAATAGTAGGTTAGTGCCGTGAATGGGGAAACATATCTGGCAAGGCTCAGGAAACGGGATGGGCGAGGCTCTGCCGAGCACATCTCGTTTCCGTGCCGCGCCAGATATTTTTTCCCCATTCACGGCACTAACCTACTATTCTATTTATCCCGTCAACACCTACAAATGGCTTTAAAATGCAAAACAAATAACCCCAGCCACCGCACATATTCATACGCAGTGTTTAGGTCGTATTGACAGGATATCAAAAATGTTTCACGGTACCGTGTTTCACGGCACATACGCACTGTGTTGATGGGATAAAATATAATCCTCGGTTCCTGTGCTAACTACCACATACTACATATTTCAGGGATCGACTGACACGATCAAGCTTGCGCCGAATATCGTTCAAAAGCGTCGTCTCTTATCTGGATGAAATGAGATTTATCTCGTCAACACAGTGTATATGTGCCGTGAAACACGGTGCCGTGAAACATGTTTGATATCCTGTCAATACGTTCTAATCACTGCGTATGAATATGCGCGGTAGCTGGGGTTATTTCCTTTTCATTTTAAAGTCATTTGTATGTTGTTTGACGGATAGATACAATAGTAGGTTAGTACCGTGAATGGAAACTAATATCTGGCGCGGCACGGAAACGGGATGTGCTCGGCAGAGCCTCGCCCATCCCGTTTCCTAAGCCTTGCCATATATGTTGTCCCATTCACGGCACTAACCTACTCTATGTATAATTTCATTAGACCCAAGTACGCAATTTAAGTTAGATAATGATTGTCACTCGTTGATTCTACTACTTGCGTTTACAGTGTATGAATATGAAAACCACATCGATCCGCCACTCTTTGCATGTCAACATGTAGGTTAAATACTGTTCGGTGTGGACTACTTTGTATTATGTAGCCACAGATGATATGATCTTTATTAAGCCAGTTCACGGATTTCATATGAAACTCGACACAATCTCGTTTCTAATGAAATAAGTGGACTGGATTATTAATAAATATCATAAATCATTAAGTTCCCGTATACGATACATAGTAGATAGATAACTGAACATAATTTAATATAATTATATTTATTAAACGAGTTTACTGATTTCATAAGAAACGTGTCTATGCCGAGTTTCTTATGACGACAGTCAGCGAGTTTAAAGGTACATACTCACTCAGTATAGGCACACAATGTTCTTTATAGGAATTAAATAAGTGTATAATTATTCCACCAGTTCTAAAATTTACAAGTGCCCGCAGTGACTTGCGGTAGTATCAGTCTATTTTCATATGCAAATGAGGCAAGATATTGTTTTATTTATTTATACTAATTAAATGCGTCATCTGAAAAAAAAATATTTTCGACAGATAAAAGATTATAAAGTATGATCTTTGTGCATGAAAAAATAAATACACATAATAAATAGTAATGTACATTTAACATTTTAAGGAAACACAATTATCGCCCTTGATTTCAGTGTGGAAAATGTACGTCTGATATAAAATGTATAATAATGCCAATCACTACGTAGGATAATGGTGAATGAATGTTTATTTTGCCAGAAAATGTCTCCGATGATGTCTCGGATATAAAGAACATGTTGTGCCCTCTGAGTGGGCATGTACCTTTAACCCTTTCAACCCTAAGGAACTGGAATGGACTGTGATATGCTAATGATTTTCAAATTCATCCATTTATGAAAACGGGGTGTTTTTGTTCTAAGAAATATGAAAATTACTTGCAAAAAGTGCAGATCCTGATGAGACGGCTCGTTACGAGCCGGCCTATCTGGATCTGCACTGTTTGCATAAACCGATATAGCGGGCTTTCGGGTTCAAAGGGTTAATACATATGATATTATTGAATGAAAAAAATATAATCAAGAGAAATGACATAGTCAAATGTCTGATTTAAAGTCACTGTGCAATCTCTATAAACCGATCACCCTGGGGACCTCCCAGTGTCACATGTACTGGGGACCTCCCAGTGTCACATGTACTGGGGACCTCCCAGTGTCACATGTACTGGGGACCTCCCAGTGTCACATGTACTGTGGACCTCCCAGTGTCACATGTACTGGGGACCTCCCAGTGTCACATGTACTGGGGACCTCCCAGTGTCACATGTACTGGGGACCTCCCAGTGTCACATGTACTGGGGACCTCCCAGGGTGACCGGTTTAGAGAGGTTCCACTGTCTTTCATGGAAAAATCGCACGTACATGTATTCCTACGTGTATTGTCTTTTCCACGATTTTCTGCAGACGAACTTTTGGAGACGAACATTAAATCTAAAAAATATTTAAAAGTAAGTACTTTTTCATCAATAACAAAAAAGTCACCCTCCCCAAAAAAATTGATTTGATGAAATTCCATAAAATATTGATTTTATTGCGAAAAAAAACGATTTTCCTATTGGAATTTAACATGGGGAGTCAATTTCCAAAATGATTTTTTTTGGAAATTGACTCCGAAACATGGCGAGATAGCTTGAAAATGATGTAACTAAGAAAACAAAAGTTATATTTTGAAAATCGGTCCACAAATAAAAATAATATTTTAAAAAAATCTATTTTTAGACCCATGTTAAATTCCCATATAAGAAAATCGTTTTTTCGCAATAAAATCAATATTTCATGGAATTTCATCAAATATATTTTTTGGGGAGGGTGACTTTTTTGTTATTGATAAAAAAGTACTTACTTTTAAATAGTTTTTAGATTTAATGTGTTTAATAGACAAAAGTTCGTCGGCAGCAAAACGTGGAACAGACAGTAGGTACAAAATCGCATGTCGTGTCACATACACATGTAGTCATTGGGTCAAATGTCTGTCAGAGATAATTACGTGACCTTGTTTATTGGAATCATGGCGGAACAGCCATCTCGGACGGGACCTTATATACTCGTGTTTCTGACAGTGTTTAACCTCGCGGCCCTTGTTTGCCTGTCCGTGTACCATATACAACTTGTGCGGGATTTGCAAACAAAAACGGTATGAACTCTTTTCTCTGATGTTGGTTGTGGATATTTTTATTCCTAAAACAGGTTGTAACTGCACCGGCATGGTATAATACAGTCGAACCTCTCTAAACCGGACATAGCGAAATGTTAGTTTTGCTCAATTCTGATCGGATTCATAGCCATTTATCTCCGATGATAATGTCTGTTCGTGATCGCAAAGCATCCACGCGTGTCATGAAGTAGTCATATGTAAGGTTTACAGCGGAACCTCTCTAAACCGGACACCCTGGGAGGTGGAACATCTCTAAACCGGACACCCTGGGGACCTCCCAGTGTCACATGTACTGGGGACCACCCAGGGTGTCCGGTTTAGAGAGGTTTCTCTGTACACGTACATGTATAGCCTTCGTGGTTTGGTGATTTATTTCATGAAAAATCGCAGGTACAAAATTACATGACGTGTCACATATCACAGGCATTCGGCGTGTTCCGGCTTTCATCGTTACAACTCTATATATATATATATATCTATATATGAACATGGCTTCTAACTTTGGTCGTATCATAACAAAATAACATGTTTAAAATTGTAATTTTCTATGAATTCTATGTACTTCTGCAGGATAACGATAATTCTCAAATGATCATAAGAACTTTCCACTACAATATTGACGTTAGAGCCTTAAACACATTATTTCATTTGTTATGATACGAGGTTGTGTCCGACCTAGGATAACCAGCTGTAATTCGATATTTTTGCATAATTATGTTCTAACTATGCTATTTTAGCAAGATAACAATAATTCTCAAATGAACATGTGAACTTTCTGCCAAAATATTCACATTAGCGTTAATACAATCGCAGAATTTGTTATAATACGAGGTCGTGTAACCACAGTTAGAAGCCTTGTTCATATATATATAGTTATACCGATGAAAGCCGAAACACACCGAATGCCTGTCTCATTTTTCATGAAATATTTTAATTTTTACAGAAACTGTGATATTTTTCGCAACTGATATCATTACAATTTGCACTGAATATTTCGTCAACTTTCGACGCCATTTACAGAAAACTAAATTTTTATGGTTAATATTAAATTTGGTAAATATTAATTAAATATGAAACGACGCACACATTCTTAGGTAAAACGTCATTTGGCTTGTCTCATATACTTGTACATGTATGTATCTGAGCTCCAGATAAGCTGCGTATTTGCTTAACTACCCAATTAAAATTGACAAAAACCCAATTGAAATCAGAAGTAGCGAGTATCAAAAAGAAATAAAAAGAAAACAACAAACAGACCAGAAATATAGCATAATTGTCCTATTTTCCATGAAAACACATCTTGGTATTTCATTAGAATTGTCTCCAAGGAGACAATTCTAATTAAATGCCAAGACATGTTTTCATTTCGAACCAAACTATTCAGTAATTGCTGTCTGTTGATGTCTAAACAGTAGTGTGATTTATTAAATTACCTAATTAAAATGTTGAAATACCCAAGCTTCAGAAATGATGGAGTGACAATACTCAATTACTAATTCCTTATCTGGAGCGCAGGTGCACTATTGTGTTATCTGTCATAGAATACATGTACATACATATTTACGTAGTTTACATGTACACGCTTGTAGATAGTTATATTGTAAGACTCGTGTGAACGATGTAAACGAGGTTTCATACTTCATGAGCAGTCGGGATCTTCACTTAACAATCTGGCCTATACCATTTGAACTGATTTTTGTCATTCCTCGTCAAACTAATAGTATCATTTATTATATACCTACCCATGAAATACATAGTTATACGATGTAAATAAAAGAGGAAATATGTTCTCATCGATGAAATAAACAACTTCTGGTGAGAATACGACTACTTCCGCTATCTATACTCATATTCTGTATTTTTTTAAAAATATCCGGCCGAAAAAAAATTTGTTCACTTTTTTTTGGTTTCACACAATTTTCAACAATTATCTAAAAACAATGTTTTTTAAATTTTAATATATTTTTTTCAAAATATCCGGCCGAAAAAAAATGTATTCACTTTTCCATGGAGCGGTATATAATAAATAGAATATTCATATTTTTGCAACGAATATGACATATATGTTCATCTCGTGGTGTGAAATATCCTCTATTGATTGTCATTTAAAACTAATATTAGCATTCCTTTCTCATGTACTAGCTGCATCGTTATTTGTCAAATTAGCATTAATATTCCTAGTCAAATTAACATTACTATTCCTAGTCAAATTAACATTACTATTCCTAGTCAAATTAGCATTACTATTCCTAGTCAAATTAACATTACTATTCCTTGTCAAATTAGCATTACTATTCCTAGTCAAATTAACATTACTATTCCTAATCAAATTAATATTACTATTCCTAGTCAAATTAACATTACTATTCCTAGTCAAATTAACATTACTATTCCTAGTCAAATTAACATTACTATTCCTAGTCAAATAACATTACTATTCCTAGTCAAATTAGCATTACTATTCCTAGTCAAATTAACATTACTATTCCTAGTCAAATTAGCATTACTATTCCTAGTCAAATTAACATTACTATTCCTAGTCAAATTAACATTACTATTCCTAGTCAAATTATCATTACTATTCCTAGTCAAATTAACATTACTATTCCTAGTCAAATTAGCATTACTATTCCTAGTCAAATTAGCATTACTATTCCTAGTCAAATTAGCATTACTATTCAAATTAGCATTACTATTCCTAGTCAAATTAGCATTACTATTCCTAGTCAAATTAGCATTACTATTCCTAGTCAAATTAACATTACTATTCCTAGTCAAATTAGCATTACTATTCCTAGTAGTCAAATTAGCATTACTATTCCTAGTCAAATTATCATTACTATTCCTAGTCAAATTAGCATTACTATTCCTAGTCAAATTAGCATTACTATTCCTAGTCAAATTAACATTACTATTCCTAGTCAAATTAACATTACTGTTCCTAGTCAAATTAGCATTACTCTTCCTAGTCAAATTCATACCTTTATTTCATTGTCAAAATAATAACAATCTTAGACTATCGTTGCCATTCCTTGTCAAACTAATGTCGTTTATGTTATTATTATTAAAATTATTATTTTGTTATTATTATTATTATTATTCCCAGGGTATACACTGATCGCCGTCAATTCAAGTTATAAACTATGAAATATGTAGTTAATATATGTTGCATTCTATAAATATCACCCAATCTGATTGGCTGATGTTCATACATTACTATCGTAATTTTGTTGGAACTATTTTCTTCATAGAAAATAGTATTTGTGTGATCCGTCCGGTATCACCTGCTTTTCAACTAGACTCGATAAAGTTTGCAAAACAGTAAAGGAGTGCATTAGAAATAGGTTAACCGCATTGCAATTTTTAAATTTGCGGCGTATATCAGAAAATGATAGGTCGGAAAACATGTCTGTTTAAACGCGTCTCCATTAAACAGATTTTCCGACCTATCATTTTCTGATATACACCGCAAATTTGAAAATTACAATACAGTTAACCCTATATTGTATTCCTTATTCTCTCAGTTCGTAACATAGACGAATACATGAGGAAATAAACGAGTACATACTCGAGACACATACGACACGAATAAGATACATAATGCAACAATGTTTCATGTAGCATGATTAAGTTTCTAATAACACATACTGATACTAATGTATGGGCCCGACTGAGGACAGGGACATTATGACGTGTGTAGACGGCTTAGTATCCGGTGAGCCCGCGCAACAACGCTGTCTGATCAGTAGCCTATTTCACCAACATTGCAAAGTATACTTTTCTAGCAAAGTATACTTTGAGGGAGACATTTTCAATTTTAGGATAAATTTATTAATTTTTATTATACTGAATTTATTACATTATCACAGCCATTTTGGCTGTGATAATGTAATAAATTCAGTATAATAATTCTGCATAGTTTTAATCAACAAATATATGCAGTCGTTAGTTCTATATGAAATAATGAATTTTAGGAAAAATAAATGATTACTCCCTCAAAGTATACTTTGCTAGAAAAGTATACTTTGCAATTTTGATGAAATCGGCTACAGGGCCGACACCGACTGTCATTCAGTCAACTAACCTACTGTTTGTTCCACGTTTTGCTGCCGACGAACTTTTGGCCATTAAACACTTTAAATCTAAAAAATATTTAAAAAAAGTACTTTTTCATCAATAACAAAAAAGTCACACCCCCCCCCCCCCCCGCCAAAAATTTTGTTATTTCATGAAATTCCATCAAATAATGATTTTATTGCGAAAACACGATTTTCCTATGGGAATTTAACATGGGGGCTAAAAATAGATTTTTTTAAAATATTTTTTTATTTGTCAACCGATTTTCAAAATCTAACTTTTGTTTTCTTAATTACATCATCACAACTCCAGGTTTCGGATTCAATTTCCAAAATTGTTCGTTTTTTTATCCTTTAGCCGGCGTAGTACCCGGTGAGCCCGCGCAACAACTCTGATCAGGGCCGACACCGACTGTCATTCAGTCAAACTAACCTAAATAACCAATTTGTATCAGACTATTGTTTGATTGTATTGCTCGATAAATAGAGAAAAATCTAAGTTATAACCATACCCATATAAGTACGAGTAATAGAGAATAGTAGGTAACAAAAAAGTCACCCTCCCCAAAACATTTTGATGAAATTCCATCAAATATTGATTTTATTGCGAAAAAAGATTTTCCTATGGGAATTTAACGTGGGGAGTCATTTTAGTTTTTTGATCCTGAAGGATTTTGGAAATTGACTCCGAAACCTGGCGAGATAGCTTGAAAATGATATCATTAAGAAAATAAGTTAGATTTTGAAAATCGGTTGACAAATAAAAAAATATTTAAAAAAAATATATTTTTTTAGCACCCATGTTAAATTCCCATAGGAAAATCGTTTGTGGCTATAACAGGAGAAATAGAGAATAGTAGGTTAGTGCCGTGAATGGGAAAACATATCTGGCAAGGCTCAGGAAACGGGATGGGCGAGGCTCTGCCGAGCACATCCCGTTTCTGTGCCGCGCCAGATATATTATCCCATTCACGCACTAACCTACTCTTCTATTTATCTCCTCAACACCTACAAATAGCTGTAAAATGCAAAAACACAACCCAGCCACCGGACATATTCACGTGATGAAATAGTGTATAATTTATCATTTTAATATAACATAATTATTTTCATGGTATATAATTTCTGTCACCTGCTTAGTAAACACATTTCCTACACGTGATTACTTTTTTACGAGTTGACGGCCTACCGTAACAGGTAGACCACAGCCGGCGGGTGCTCAAACAACTACTTGCCGACGTCCGGTCTGACGTCACGTCCCGACGGAGACGCGGTGCCGACGGCGGACACACGAACCAGTCTGACGACCTGTATTTCGCTTTGGACGAGCTCAAACACATACAGGTATAGGCAGATGTAATGTTCTTCAACATGTTCTACCGTCTGTTTCACGAAACCTGCCCAAATTATACGGCAATATAAACAATGCAAAAACAATATTTTTTTCGATAATATTAAATTATAGCAACATTTAAAAAAGAGCCTTGTAGAACCCGCTTTTGTCCATCTACCACTTTTGTTCACGTGTACGATTAAGCCGGGGAAAATAACTTAGTCGTTTTTGAATCAAATTAAAGCTTATAGGGCGTCGTTGAATAACTTAAACAATTTTGAAGACCTTTGGATATCGGTGAACTTTAGTGGGCGACAAAAGTGGTTGATGTTAGAACCCGCATTTTGTCCATCTACCACTTTTGTTCACATGTACGATTAAGCCGGGGAAAATAACTTAGTCGTTTTTGAATCAAATTAAACCTTATAGGGCGTCGTTGAATAACGAGACAATTGTGAAGACCTTTTAATATCGGTGAACTTTAGTGGGCGACAAAAGTGGTTGATGTTAGAACCCACTTTTGTCCATCTACCACTTTTGTTCACGTGTACGATTAAGCCGGGGAAAATAACTTAGTCGTTTTTGAATCAAATTAAACCTTATAGGGCGTCGTTGAATAACGAGACAATTGTGAAGACCTTTTGATATCGGTGAACTTTAGTGGGCGACAAAAGTGTTTGATGTTAGAACCCACGTTTGTCCATCTACCACTTTTGTTCACGTGTACGATTAAGCCTGGGAAAATAACTTAGTCGTTTTTTAATCAAATTAATCCTTAAAGCGTGTCGTTGAACAACTTGGACAATGTTGAAGTCGTTTTGATATCGATGAACATTAGTGGGCGACAAAGCCCAGGAAATAACTTATTCGTTTTAAATCAAATTAAACCTTACAGTGTGTCGTTGAACAACTTAGACATTTTTGAAGACGTTTTGATATCGGTGAACATTGGTGGGCGACAAAAGTGGTGGATGTTAGAGCCGACTATCGTTCATCAACCACTATTACTCACGTGCAAGATTAGGCCTGGGTAAATAATTGGTCATTTATTAATCCAATTAAACCAGACAAATTTGATAGTACTTTTGCAAGTCCGTCGGTCACGGAACGATCTCCTTCACCTACTCTAGCCGCCAGGAACACCTCCAAACACGAGCGCCGCAGACACCAAGTGCAGATATATGCCACGGTATGCATGTTTTATTCACGATGTGTAGAAAGGGGAACTACCTCATCTGGTAAAAATAATGGTATAAACAACATGTCCATAAATGGACCACCGACTGCAAAACAGTACCTTACTACAGTTGTAGCCACGTATCGGCATGCGCATCAGCACATGCTCAGTGATTACGCTCATACATATCGATACTAACGCTGCCGTATTGTAAGCAGGATGATTGGAGTTGATGGTAACTTTAGTTATCTTCACCGACCGTTCCAAGGCGGAAGCCTTGCTGTCGTGTCTTCTTGTGACGTGTATTGTTGTTTTCTAATTTATTCTCTATTAGAACCGTTATTTTCTTGGTGATTTCTGTGGGATACTGGTTTGTGGGGCTTTTGTTGTATTTTGTATTATTTTCAACGTTTGTTGTAGATCTTGTTTTTTGTTCGGGATCGTACTGGAGTATTTGATCTTTGGAAATCACCCCATTATAGAGATACCATGGAACCCTAATGTTTGTCATATCATTTTTGGCGGGAGACATACTGTCTCCACGCTATTGGGATCGTGATTCTGGCCGTTTGCACGGGTCTACTTTCGGAAGAGGCTCTCTGTTCATCGGGGGACGTCTCAATAAGCTCAATTTGCGTTCGCAATTAACAACAGTCAGGTGACATTTAAAGTCAGCGAGTGAACTGAAAGCAAGTTATTAATAGCAACGGCAATGCTCAACATTATGTGTAAAATAGTTGGCATGCCCAACTTTACTTTTGAAGAGAACAAATTGCTGTTATTGAGACGCCCCCCGTATCGTGTACCACGCAGTTGCAATGCGACGTCGAAGGCCATTTCTTTTTCATATTGTGGTTTACGGGCGATTTTTTTTCGATTTTCGAAAAATTACCCTCTGGGTGAGCGAAACAAAATTCATGAAAACATTTTGCCGTTCATGCAGCATACACGTATTTAGGCCTACGCCCAGTCATAATGTTGAAAATATTTCACATAATACGTCTGCAATATACCTCGTAAAACGGTTTATTAGTCGGACATAAAGCACCTTTGCTTCATCAACCTATTTGTGTTTAGAGCAGGCTGTATTTTACAAACACCAGTAACTGATCAAGTTCTCCAAATTTGCAGATTGCACATCCAATAATCAACATCGAATATATTTCTAACAAGGAATTTCTGAGTATGCAAATTCACAAGTGGCTACTTGTCTCCCGCCAGTCAGTACTTTCAGTACTTTGATTTTACATGTGTCGGGAATTGTAACATGAGATAAGAGCGTCAATCGTAACATAACGTAACGTAACGTCCCGCGCTTGCGGCGACGTCACTTCCGTTGTTATTGTTTATTAGTAACGTTAAGGTCGAACCTGAAATACACAACAAGCAAAGCTAACATAGTTTGTTACTCCACTATACATCCCCACATTATGGTGCCGTGAGAAATTCTACAACTATGAATCTGCAGAAACTAATATCTACTAGAGAGGGCCAGCGTCGTCTCATTTCTAGACAATTGGAGAAGTTTAACAACGAATTGTCACAGTCGGAGAAGACAGCCCTACTCGAGATCATAGAGGAGAAGGCAGATATCATCAAAGAATCTCAATGAGAAGATCGTGAATCATTCCGATGTCGAAGATTTAGAGTCGGAACTGAGAGAAAGTGAAGAGTATTCCATTGATTTGCGTCTAAAACTACGGAAACTGAAAGAGGACATTACGAAATCCAATGACAGTGTAGTGTTGGATACACAAGAGGACGCTAACAGTAGTGCAATAACTGGACAAGGTGAACATTTCTAATTCTTCTATTCAACGAGGGCCAAGTTCAAATTCGTCATTTCATAGACTTCCGAAACTGCTCTTACCAACATTTAGCGGAGATGTCGCTGAATGGCAATCTTTCTGGGACGCGTATGAATCGGCTGTGCATTTGAATCCCACCCTGGCTGATGTTCAAAAGTTCAACTACTTACGGTCCTTACTAGTAGGTACCGCATCAACCACAATTGCAGGATTTCAACTTACTAACGCCAACTACCAGAAGCTATTGACCTACTCAAACAAAGGTTTGGACAATCACACAAGATAATAGATTCTTACATGCAGTCGTTGCTAGATTTGCCGACCCCAGACAACAGTGTGACGAGTCTTCGCCATTTTCATGACAGAATGGAGACCTACATCCGAGGACTAGAATCATTAGGTCATTGTCAGAACTCCTACGGAGATTTACTTGTACCTATTGTCATGAAAAAACTACCAACCGAGTTGCGGCGAAATTTAGCACGAGAACTCGGAAATGCACGGTGGCAATTGCAAGAGTTACGAGCGGCTATCGCCCGAGAAACCAACATACTAGAGGCGGGTCAGTCAGTTGATATTCACAAACCACACGTGCCGACGGCGTCCCTGTTCACCCGAACCGAAAAGAAGAAATATATGTGTAGAAAACAACCGTACGCGAATATAAATGGTGACATTAAAGAAAAGAAACTTATCTGCGTGTTTTGTGGTGATCATCACCAGCCGCTCAGTTGTGAAAAAGTGAAAAATGCGAAAGACAGACTTGTAATAGTTAAATCAAAGCGCTTATGTTTCAACTGCTTGGGAAACCACAGAGTATCAGATTGCCGGTCAAAGTTCAGATGTAGGAATTGTCAGCGTAAACACCACACGAGTATTTGCGATAAATCTTACACAGTTTCAAATCTGAACCCCGATGCTACACCGTTTGCGAATTATACTTCCGGTCTGACAGAAACAACTGGAACCGCTATTGAAGTTCTCCATTCGAATACGCAGCAGAGATTGAACGTTCTACTCAAGACTGATGTTGCTAAGGTCAGTTCATGTGGTTATATTAATACCGCTACAAACATATTGCTAGACGAAGGCGCACAGAGGTCTTTTATTACGGATGACCTTGCTGAGAAACTGAAACTACAATACACCGGTTCAGACACTATTTCGTTGGCATCTTTTGGTGGTAATTCCAAACAGATACGTTCCATACCCACCGGCAGAATATTCCTACACGCGGATCAAGGTGAAACGATACCACTAGACATACTCGTTGTACCCACCATTGCTGTTCCATTAACGAACTTAAAGAGTGAAGTTAAATGTCTGGACTATATTAAAGGACTCAAGCTAGCACATCCTATTTCCATCGAAGATGAATATTTTGAAGTATCGCTATTAATTTGAGCCGACTACTATTGGCAGATCGTTCAGAACCATGTTATCAGAGTGAAATCATAGATCGGGTATCTATTATCCGGACCACTTCCGGTTACCAAGAAACAGTCATCTGCTAGCTACATGTTGACGTCTTTACAATGCCACCCAATGTAACAGATCTTGGGAAATTCTGGAAGCTCGAATCCATGGGGATTTCCGAAGACGAGGTTGAGTCATCTACTTCCCGTATTCTTGACACATATAAAGAAAACAGTATCAAGTACAGAGACGGACATTACGTAGCTAATCTGCCGTGGAAAGAAGCCCATCCCGTGCTTCCTACAAATTATGTAGTGTGCAAGAAACGTACAGAGAATACTATTAGACGGCTTTCAATAACACCAGAATTGCTGACACTATATGGAGAAATAATAGATGAACAGTTGAAACGCGGGTTTATAGAGAAAGTAGACACAGAAGTCACCCCACCACACCCAGTGCATTATATACCACATCACCATGTAAAGAAAGACTCGAGCACTACACCGATCCGTATCGTGTATGACTGCAGTTGTCGCCAATCACGTGACCAGCCTAGTCAAAACGTGAAGTCCGTACTACGTAAATGTACAAGCTGTGAGAAGATTAGTGGAAAACCGTACGTATCACCTGATCCACCTCCATTACCCAAGTGCCGAGTTTCTGATGTCAAGCCATTTACTTACACAGGAGTGGACTTTTCCGGCGCATTACTAGTTCGAGACAACAACAAAAATGACATAAAGGCCTACATATGCCTATTCACGTGTGCTAACACGAGAGCCGTGCATCTGGAACTGGTCCCAGACCTATCGACAGAGTCATTCCTACAAGCATTCAGACGTTTCTGTAGCAGGAAGTCTGTCCCACACGTCATGATGTCAGACAACGCGACTACCTTCATATCAGCATCTAGACACTTACAAGATCTGTGCCAGTCGATCACCGTTCGAGAAGAACTCAACAACCGAGGTATCGAGTGGAAGATGATTCCAAAGCGTGCTCCGTGGTTCGGCGGATGGTGTGAGCGTCTTATAGGTCTCACAAAAACAACACTGAAGAAAGTCCTGGGACGATCATATGTCACGTACCAGGCGTTACAAACTGTGATCACGGAGATTGAGGCGGTGTTAAACGACAGGCCGTTGACGTATGTCGCTTCCGATACCTCGGATGAACCAATAATGCTTACCCCGTCACACCTACTTTACGGCAGACGAATCACCCAACTCCCTTACGAAGAAGATGCCCCTACTACTACCAACGAACCATTTGATCGCCAGTCAGTTACAAAACTGGCTACGCACCAGACGATTATGATCAACCACTTCCGAGATAGATGGCGTCATGAGTATTTGACCGCTCTACGAGAACGTCATCAGACGACAGGCAGAAATGATCAAATGATTTCTGTCGGAGACGTTGTGTTGGTCCACGATGATATCCCTTGGTTACGGTGGAAACTCGCAGTCGTTGAAGAATTAGTGAAAAGATGGACTTATTCGCAGTGCTAAAATTCGAACAAAGAATGGTTTTACAAATCGTTCAATAGTGAAACTATACCCTCTAGAAATGTGTTAAATTAACTGTATAGAATGTGAAACTTGTACTGAGAACTGAATCTCAGAGACTGTATTTAGCAAAGGTTTGCTATTTCATAAGTAAGTTTCATACTAAGTACTTTTCAGAAGTAATATATTTACTTCAGTGATATATTAAGTTACTTAATATTCTGCTATTCAGGCTACTTTTCGAGGCCCCGAGAATGTCGGGAATTGTAACATGAGATAAGAGCGTCAATTGTAACGTAACGCAATGTACCGTCCCGCGCTTGCGGCGACGTCATTTCCGTTGTTATTGTTTATTAGTAACGTTAAGGTCGAACCCGAAATACACAACAAGCAAAGCTAACATAGCTAACATAGTTTGTTACTCCATTATACATCCCCACAACATGTCAAAGATGACAGGTTTTGACGGAAATTGCTATTCCTAGTCCTGGCGATGGCCTATAACCCTGTTTACAACACAAGCGGGACAACCCCCACCCCACCCCGACCCGGGAATCAGTTCTCCTATCAGGTGTCATTTAATTTATATCAGTAGCCTATTTCATCAACAGTGCAAAGTATACTTTACTAGCAAAGTATACTTTGAGGGAGTAATCATTTATTTTTCCTGAAATGCATTATTTCATATAGAACTAACAAATGCATGTATTTCATGATTAAAAGTATGCAGAATTATTATACTGAATTTATTACATTATCACAGCCATAATGGCTGTGATAATTTAATAAATTCAGTATAATATAAATTAATAAATTTTTCAAAAAAATTGAAAATTTCTCCCTCAAAGTATACTTTGCTACTAAAGTATACTTTGCAATGTTGATGAAATTGGCTACAGGTCTTTATTTTGCTGTCCCAATGCGTGGCAGCCATTTTTAAAAATGGTCACCATTAAACAATACTTTTCCTCATAATTCAGTCAATCAGTCACATAGAGGAATACTTTTGGTGTCTATACCTATGTTGTCATGGTCAAGAAACATGATACTGCCATTGAAATACTATTGCAAGACAGTGCTGAAATTCAAAATGGCAGCCATTAAAATCATTTTTTTCTGGTAACTCGGTCAATTAGTCACATAGAGGAATAATTTTGGTGTCTAAACCTATGTTGTCAGGGTCAAGGAACAGAAGGATACCAGTGAAATTATATTGGAACACATTGTAAGAAAATCATTTTGAAATTCAAAATGGCCGCTATTAAAAGTCCATTTTCCTCTTAACTTGGTCAATCAGTCACATTGAGGAATAGTTTTGGAGTCAATTCATGTTTTATGGTTAAGGAACACAGTATTGTCATTAAATAATATTGACACACAATGCTGACGCAGTCATCGCAACATTCAAAATGGTCACCATTAAATATCCTGATTTAGTCGCACAGTGGAATAATTGTGTCATCTATACACAAGTTTTCATGGTAAATGATCATGACGATTAAAGTGACATACTATTGCATCAAATTAGAAACTTCAGTTTTTGGGCGAGGTAGCGCATTGATTATGGCTGTTCGCAATATTATCGGCTATATCCCTAGGTGGCAAGACGCGTGGCTATCTTTGAGGGAGTTGGACCATAGGTGGTTTGTCATCTATGGGATTATGAAGAAAAGGCCATAGTTAGACACAATGACGTGTATACGAGGAGCTTATGCTTGTGACGTCACGTCGGACGCTGTACAAAGCGAAACACTCAATATAATAAAAACAAAATAACACGATAATGTATACGATAACGTCACGTCATACACAGAATAACTTTAGACGTCATTCTGGTTCGAGTCAAAGTGTAAACTTTACCATGCTATGCATATTTGTTTAGCACAAACCATCATTGATTTGGATATTTTCCTGAAAGTGAAATTACCAATACGAGCTGTTCGCGACTGTGATTTAAATGATCTACACGAGTAAGTGATCACTGGTGCATTGTGTAATATGGAGCGAGAATTTGTTCTCAAGTCCAACGCGTGTATTTATATGTAGGGTGTTTCTACAGATGATCAATACAAAACGACTAAGTTATTTTCCCCTGCTTAATTGTACACGTGAACAAAAGTGGTCGATGATTAAAAGTGGGTTATAACATCAACCATTTTTGTCGCCCACTAAAGTTCACCGATATCAAAATGTCTTCAAAATTGTCTAAGTTATTCAACGACGCCCTATAAGGTTCAATTTGGTTCCAAAACGACTAAGTTATTTTCCCCGGCTTAATCGTACACGTGAACAAAAATGGTAGATGGACAAAAGTGGGTTCTAACATCAACCACTTTTGTCGTCCACTAATATTCACCGATATCAAAAGGTCTTCACAATTGTTTTGTTATTCAACGACGCCCTATAAGGTTTAATTTGATTCCAAACGACTAAGTTATTTTCCCCCGGCTTAATCGTACTCGTGAACAAAAGTGGTAGATGGACAAAAGTGGGTTCTAACATCAACCACTTTTGTCGCCCACTAAAGTTCACCGATATCAAATGTCTTCAAAATTGTCTAAGTTATTCAACGACGCCCTATGAGGTTTAATTTGGTTCCAAAACGACTAAGTTATTTTCCCCGGCTTAATCGTACACGTGAACAAAAGTGGTAGATGGACAAAAGTGGGTTCTAACATCAACCACTTTTGTCGTCCACTAATATTCACCGATATCAAAAGGTCTTCACAATTGTTTTGTTATTCAACGACGCCCTATAAGGTTTAATTTGATTCAAAACGGCTAAGTTATTTTCCCCCGGCTAATCGTACTCGAATCAACAAAAGTGGTAGATGGACAAAAGTGGGTTCTAACATCAACCACTTTTGTCGCCCACTAAAGTTCACCGATATCAAATGTATTCAAAATTGTCTAAGTTATTCAACGACGCCCTATGAGGTTTAATTTGGTTCCAAAACGACTAAGTTATTTTCCCCGGCTTAATCGTACACGTGAACAAAAGTGGTAGATGGACAAAAGTGGGTTCTAACATCAACCACTTTTGTCGTCTACTAATATTCACCGATATCAAAAGGTCTTCACAACTGTTTTGTTATTCAACGACGCCCTATAAGGTTTAATTTGATTCAAAACGACTAAGTTATTTTCCCCCGGCTTAATCGTACTCGTGAACAAAAGTGGTAGATGGACAAAAGTGGGTTCTAACATCAACCACTTTTGTCGCCCACTAAAGTTCACCGATATCAAAAGGTCTTCACAATTGTTTTGTTATTCAATGACGCCCTATAAGGTCTAATTTGATTCAAAAACGACTAAGTTATTTCCCCCGGCTTAATCGTACACGTGAACAAAAGTGGTAGATGGACAAAAGTGGGTTCTAACATCAACCACTTTTGTCGCCCACTAAAGTTCACCGATATCAAAAGGTCTTCACAATTGTCTCGTTATTCAACGACGCCCTATAAGGTTTAATTTGATTAAAAAACGATTAAGTTATTTTCCCCGGCTTAATCGTACACGTGAACAAAAGTGGTAGCTGGACAAAAGTGGGTTCTAATATCAACCACTTTTGTCGCCCACTAAAGTTCACCGATATCAAAAGGTCTTCACAATTGTCTCGTTATTCAACGACGCCCTATAAGGTTTAATTTGATTCAAAAACGACTAAGTTTTTCCCCGGCTTAATCGTACACGTGAACAGAAGTGGTAGATGGACAAAAGTGGGTTCTAACATCAACCACTTTTGTCGCCCACTAAAGTTCACCGATATCAAAAGGTCTTCACAATTGTCTCGTTATTCAACGACGCTCTATAAGGTTTAATTTGATTCAAAAACGACTAAGTTATTTTCCCAGGCTTAATCGTACACGTGAACAAAAGTGGTAGATGGACAAAGGTGGGTTTTAACATCAACCACTTTTGTCGCCCACTAAAGTTCACCGATATCAAAAGGTCTTCAAAATTGTCTAAGTTATTCAACGACGCCCTATAAGCTTTAATTTGATTCAAAAATGACTAAGTTATTTTCCTCGGCTTAATCGTAAACGTGAACAATAGTGGTAGATGGACAAAAGCGGGTTCTACAGAGCCTGCTTTTTATTTCGTGAAATTTGGTCTAATATTGATTTTATTGCGAAACACAATTTCCGCATGTTAAATCCCTATAGACATCTGTGAAGATCTCTATGGGGATTTAACATGGGGGCATTTTTCTAATTTCAGAAATTGTGGACCGATTTTGAAAATGTAACTTTTGTTTTCTTAGTTAGGTCATTTCCAAGCTATCTATCTAGATTTCAGAATCAATTTCCATTTTTTTTTTCGTTTTTCGACTCCTCCTTTTTTCCATGTTAAAGTCCCATGTACTGAATTTCAAATCCAAGATAGCTGGCATCAATCAATCGGCAAGAAAAATGGACATGTAGCTGTAGGAACCAAGGTGCATGACCACGTGGTTACAACAACAACGTCGCCCACTCCAAAGTAAGTATTATTTGATATTGTCCTTAATATGCAACGGATATTGATGAAATATGGCGCAGAAAACGCGTCTCTCTTCTTGAGCTGCATTTGGTGGTCCAGGGAGTTCGGCACAGACTTGTGTCGTTTTTGCGAATAATCGATTTCCATGTCGGTAGACACGGAAATCGATTCTTCGCAAAAACGACACAAGTTTGGGCGAAATTACAAAAACCACCAAATGCAGCTTAACAAGACGCGTTTGATGCGTTACGTAATAAGGACAATATAAAAGAATACGTACTATGAAACAGATGGATTCTGGAAGTTTCAGTACTTGTTGTTGTTGTTGGTACCACGTGATCATACACCTTGGAAACGCATGTGATAGAAAATAAAATCATGATACACTTTGTGCACGTACTTTCTAGATCCGATTGATTCCACACATTTTCTCTTTCTTTTTTTCAGGAAGATTTCACTTTTATAATGTATGTAAATACCATCAGAAAATAACACCCAAAACTTGACAACATAATACAATTTATGAAAACAAAATTATACGGCATAATGAAAGTTATTGCAAATTGTCTAAAATGTTGGTCCCTGGGTCCCGTTTCACTAAACTTCGTACGACTAAAATGTTCGTAAGTGCACATTTAGGATCGTCTGGAAATGTAAATTTATGGATTTACATTTATTGAGCATAGGCTGCATATGCAGCCTGTGCTCAATAAATGTAAATCCAATAATTGTTTACAAAAATACATTGTGAAATTTACAGACTGTCATAACTTTGCACTTACGAACATTTTAGTCGTACGAAGTTTAGTGAAACGGGCACCTGTATTGCAAGAGACTTTGGGGAAATGAACTGAAATGCCTCCTGCACACATTCAAACAGCTTAGAAAGCATTTGACATTGACACTGGGAATGCTGACTTTAACAAACATGTTCCTGTCAGAAATACGGATCAAATACGGTGCATGCATTCAGTTTTCGTTATTCATTAAGGTCGTCTACCTTAATGAATAACGAAAACTGAATGCATGCACCGTTCAGCAATACATGTATGCTGTTCAATAATAAAAGATGCATATACCAATCGCATATAATGTTATAAAATATATCTGAATGTGATCAAATTGTGCCACATTGTAGCATTTAATCAGCTTATTTATGCCAAAATCCACATATTTTATTATGACGTGCGTAAGGCTACATTTGACGTGAATTGCGCATTAGCCGATGCGCAGAATTAGCCGAAATTACACGTTGCGTGTTGTCGTGCTCGGATATTCACGATGGAACAAAAGTCTTTGTCTTGTATTTTATTTTTATTTTATGTAACTAATGACGACGGGTTCCAGACGAACGGACGGGAGGCCCGACAGACGAGCGCCGCCGGAAATGAACTGGCGCAGATATTTAGTGAAATCGCCAAGTCAGAGGTACAGTGTGTGTGTGTGTGCGTGTGTGTGTGTGTGTGTGTGTGTGTGTTTGTGCGTGCGTGCGTGCGTGCGTGCGTGCGTGTGTGCGCGTGCGTGTGTGCGTGCGTGCGTGTGTGTGTGTATGTGTGTGTCTGTGTGTGATGCTTTTCGGGTTCATCTATCTCTTTAATTTGACACCACGGGTCGTTGCACAACTCCATGTAACAATCTCTTTAACTCTGTTATGTTTCGAGTGATTTCTTTGTTTCATTAGGAGTAAAAATGTGAAAATGTGTACGGTTTGGGTATCATACTCTATGTACAACTGCATACAGCAATCTTGTTTATCGTGGGCTTACATTGTGTCTGGTTTGGAGTAGTTCCACTATGATGGTACTCTGATATGCTGTCCGGGTTTGGTACAACTTCACACAACAGTCTGTTGAACTGAACATAAGCTGCCAAGGTGTTCGGTTTAGAGTGTTCCTCAGTAAACATGGGGCCATTTCACTAAACTTCGTACGACTAAAATATTCGTAAGTGCAAAATTATGATGGTATTTTAATTCCACATTAACAATTTGTGCTTGTAAACACTTATGCAGCATATGCTCAATACATGTAAATCCATCAATTTAAATGTTCACAGACGATCCTAAATTTGCACCTTGGAACATTTTAGTCGTACGAAGTTTAGTGAAACGATCCCCAGATTATCGCACTCCATATCACGTTCGCATGCTTTGCTATGATGAACATACACTTTCATTTGTTTTATATGACCCGTTTCACTAAACTTCGTACGAATAAAATGTTCGTAAGTGTAAATTGAGGATCGTCTGGAAATTTCAATAGATGGATTTACATTTATTGAGCATAGGCTGCATATGCAGCCTATGCTCAATAAATGTAAATCCAATAATTGTTAATGTGAAATTTACAGACTATCATAATTGTACACTTACAAACATTTTAGTCGCTTNAAAAGTTAAAAGAAACAGGCCACAGGATCGGAAAATTTGAGGTACATATCAGGTACTGTTTGAAAAAATGTATTATATATCAAACCGTAAAGGCGTTGGCCAATCCAGGTTTAATGCATACAAACATTGTTGGATAAGGAATAAAGATAAAATGAAAAGTCATGCAGAGCATGATGTTATTTGCCGATCAAATAAGGGTTCAATATATGTCCGCATTTTAGTAGTTACTGAGTCTCGGGGGGGGGGGGGGAATGAATGAGCGAGTGTTTAACGGCTTATCAACAGCTAATGTCATTTAAGGCCGGGCCAACGGGTTGTACTATCCCGCATTAAACGGGTCCACGATGAGGAAAATTCCCGAAATCAGAACTCAATATTTCCATGCCACACCAGTCACTTTAGTAGCTCGGCCCCAAAGTAATATGATTTGCCATAAGCTTATTACTTCTTAATGGAGCATAACAGGTTAACGTTGTCACTTGTTTATCCCTTGTTTATCGATTTAAATGGCTTAAATCGACTCGAAGCTTACGTTCAACGGCCGCACAAACTCGATTGAACTGCACGCCTTCCAATGATTTAAATACGCAGCGCGTTTAAATAGTCAATCACGTTTTTTTAATGTGCGCACTGGTCATTTAAAAAGGGACCCATCCGTGATTTTTTGCGCGATGTCGGGCACAAGACAATCAATAATTTGCGGCATTGACAATAATTAAGGGGGATTGCCACAATCGCGCGTGCTGGATGCATCCCTGCATGATACGTAAACAAATCAAAGTTCGCTATGAAGGGCAATTCTTCGTTTTGATTGGTGAAAAAATTTTGTGAATATTAACTAGCGTCAAATGACGCGCATACGCGATCCAATGGGATAAACCCGAGATGCTGGGGTTGCTAGTCGGAGGAGATTTTGAGCAGAGGTCGATTATAAATTAGCCGAATAAACACATTTTACGCGATTATTACGTGGCTGAAACTTGTTCTGTTTAATAAATAAAAGCTTTAAATTAGCCCAATAATCGGCGTGTGTTGGCGTATATGGCCATTAGAGCCAACTATGGACTTCAACAACAACAACTTCCGGGTTCAATCTCTTCCGGCGTTCAGCTCATTACGTATTCAAAATTGTGTTATTTGGCTATATTTAAAGTTTTAAACGGAGATAATTGCCAAAGATGCAAACGTTATCGGTTGATGCAATTTGGAAGTGATACAGCAAAATTCGCGTTCGTAGATTACCGAATAGCGGAGAAAAGGGTTGCTACAAACTTTTTCAGAATTCGATGGATGACCAATATATTAGCCGATCTATAAATAGATCGGCTAATAATAAGTCTGAACTCTCAATAATAATGTTTTATCGTATTTTGCACACGGACGTTATAGTTGTATACGCAATACACGACCATGTTCTGATTTATGGCTGCAATTGGAGAAATGGAGCTTATGTGAGTAGTATATGAGAGTCCAAATGATACAAGTTTCTATGGAAGCCACCCACCTCATTCAACCACTCCCACAGGAAACTTGTATCATTATTGACTCTCATATACTACTTGGATTTTCCCCCACTGTTATCACGGTATGGATGAGAAGAGTGGGAATTATATTTCGGCAACCATTATACTTCCTGGATCGTATGAGAATTTATCTACGAGATTACACCCTATTAGAGATAAGAATCCCTATGTTATACTCAGTATATTACAACAATCTGTCATACATTTATTACAAATAAAATATAAAATTACACCCTATTAAAGATAAAAAAATATATTGGTTATACTCTATAAAGTGTCGTGTTTCTGTAATAAATCAGATGTGCTACTTATCACTTGAATAGTTTATAGCTTAGCATTTCTCAACAGTTATAAGACGTATATATCCGAGCTTGCACTATGGAGGTATGGTACGATTTCGGTCTTAGGAAACTACATTGTATCAACGTGATGGTGTTTAATGCGGCACATGTACACATGGAGCAGTTACTGAGGAGGAAACCATGCATTGAAAGACGAATGTGAGAAAGATATCGATATCGTGAGGAGATACAGAGAGAGAGAGAGAGAGCGAGAGAGAGAGGGGGTGGGAGAGAAAGAGAGCGTAAGATACGGATGGAGGGAGAGCGACGGAGGAGTGTGTGTGAGAGAGAGCGAGAGAGTGAGGACTGTGTACAAATGGTTGATAAGAGAGGCAGAGAGATAGACAAACAGACACAGGGAACAGAGAGAGCGACAGAGACAGAGACAAACGCAGAGAGCGAAATAGTTGTAGAATGGGATGGATATCGAAGTATAGAAGTATAAGGTGTATTGTCTGCTGTAAGAAAGAGAGAGAGATATGTAGATATAGAGTCTCTGTGTGTGTGTAGAGAGAGAGAGAGAGAGAGAGAGAGAGAGAGAGAGAGAGAGAGAGAGAGAGAGAGAGAGAGGCGTGCAATGCAGGAATGAAACCATATGCCTTCTACTCCATGCTGAAGTACTCACCCTTCTTCTTGCGTGCACACCAGCCCTTATGGCTGAGTATGTTGCCGTCGGCGGGCTGACACGACTCGGCGTTCCGTCGGAAGGATAACGCCGTCACCTTGCCGTACGGCGGTAGACCCAGTGGCTCCTTACACACTGTAACCACAACACGGGGCCTTATAATGGATGGAGTACCTTCATTCATTTTAGGTCATATATAGTATCATTCATTCACCGTGTTGCTGAATTATTTCAGACAATACATGCACAGTGAAACCTCTCTAAACCGGACACCCTGGGGGACCCAGGGTGTCCGGTTTAGATAGGTTTCACTGTTGCGTAGGCACATGACCATTTTGAGACATACTGATGTCGTGTGCAATCAGGAACATGCATTATTATCTGAGATGCGTTACCATGTTACCAAGCAACCTCTCAAAATGATATCAAATATATTTTATTGGTGTCCGGTTAAGAGAGGTTCCACGGTATAACGATTAGACCCATATACAGTCAAACGTGTGAATGAAAGCCAGCCATGGGAATAGTAAAATATAGCCTTTGTTTACAGGTGGACTTTATTCGCAGGGTCATTCATGTGGAAAGTTAGTAATTGGGAAAGCAAAAACGTGACTGCTATAGACAGGGAATTGCTATTCAGAGATGGTATTTATCGCAGGTTCAACTGTACTACTCTGTGTATATGAATGGTGACCAGACAATACAAAAGTTGCAAATTCCTTGTTTGATCAGTATCAGGCTTTTAGGGTTTTTTCAGCTCATGGGGATGGGCTAGACCCTTTGTGTCACCAGGTGGTGTAAAGCACGTGAAAGCACGTGTGCACTAAACTTCGTACGACTAAAATGTTCGTTAGTGCAAATTTAGGATCGTCTGGAAATTTCAATTGATGGATTTACATTTATTGAGCATAGGCTGCATATGCAACCGATGCTCAATAAATGTTAATCCAATAATTGTTTGCAAGAAAGCATTGTTAATGTGAAATGTACAGACTATCATAATTGTGCACTTACAAACATTTTAGTCGTACGAAGTTTAATGAAACGGGCCCAGGCGTTTAGGGGTTTTCCAGCTGATGGGGAGTGCAGTGGCTAGACCTGTTGTGTCACCAGGTGGTGCAAAGCACGTGGACTTACATTTACATCCTAGGATCTCAACGCGCATGCTCGGGTGCCGGTTCCACGTGACTGTGTGGAACTTTATAAATCGCGCCACGACGGGTGTGTCTAGGTAGTGATGTTTCACTGTGTAAGAATCCGTGTTCCCCTCGAATATCTGTAACAGAACGGGAAACGCCATCAACAGTTAATGTACATGCCTTTTCATAATGTATTGATGCAATTTACGGATCTATATACGCACATGCGTGGCTCATGACGTACGTGTGCGACCAGCGTAGCCCCAGATCAGACTGCGTGTATATATACGTATAACGTATACACGCAGCCTGAACAGGACCTACGTTGATCGCAAGTCAGAGACGTTTATCATACGCCATGTCCATTCATTGTCTTAACCCGTAGACCGCTGTCTTATTTTTTTTGTCATCTGCTGTTTATTTTCTATTTTCCATTGTTATCATCAAAAACATGCTTTGACAGCACTTTAGAATAATTTACAACATGCTTTGACAGCACGTCAGAGTCATTTCCATTGGAAATGATTCTGAAGTGCTGTCAAACCACGTTTTATTGCGAAATAAGTCAAGATATAAAAGCGACAGCAGACGAAAAGTGTTGTGAGTAGCGGTCTAAGGGTTAATATGATATGAAATACTCACTTATCGTCCGTACCCAGAGTTACGGTGCTCCATAGGTTTCTCCTGCAGTGTACCGACTCGGATCTCATTCACGCTTTAGCTGTTAATTGTGATATATTTTTTCTGTACTTATTCCACAGAAATGAATGTCAGTATAATACTGACATTTCTTTCAATTGAAAATTACAGAAAATATGTCTCAATTAACAGCTGAAGTGCGAATCAGATGTGATTTGGTACTTTGCAGGGGAAACCTACGGAGAGCACCATACCTCTACAGGAGTATTCTGCAGAGTTACTTCCCGCAACTACATTGGGCGCTAAATATCACAGGGTGAGAAAGATGCGCACCAGCCCGGAACCGGGGACCACTGGTTTACCACGCTATGAAAATAGCCTGATACCACCGCGCGTCACTATCAGTGAAATAAACATTACTATTAAAATGATTTTATCCGTATAATGGGCACTCGTAATGTTTAGAACTGGTCAAATAGTGACACAATTATACATTTATTTAATTCGTACAAATAACATTTTGTGCCTACAAAAAGTTCGCAAGTGCAAACTTATGATAGTTTGTAAATTTCACATTAACAAAGTTTTCTTGTAAACAATTATTGGATTACATTTATTGAGCATATGATGCATATGCAGCCTATGCTCAATACATGTACATCCATCAATTGACATTTTCAGACGATCCTCAATTTGCACTTACGAACATTTTAGTCGTACTAAGTTTAGTGAAACGGGCCCCGGGTGCCAGATCCTGAAATATTTTAAGTCCTAATTAGGAAATACTGACTTCTAATAAGGATACACTAACTCCTAAGTACTGCATGATATCACTTAGTTAAGTCCTAATTAAGACTTAGTATCTCATAATTATGAGTTTTTATGTCCTAATTTGGAGTTAGTATCTCCTAATTAGGATTTAGTTAACTCCTAATTAGGACTTACTAGCTTATAATTAGGAGATACTAAGTCCAACTTAGGAAATATTATCTCCTAATTAGGACTTAGTATATCCTAACTAGCAGTCACTATCTCCGAATTGTGACTTACTATCTCCTAATTATGAGTTCGCATTTTCTAATGTGGACTTAGTATCTCCTAATTAGAAGTTACAAATATTTCAGCATCGGCACCAAGGTGCCGTTTCACTAAACTTCGTACGACTAAAATGTTCGTAAGTGCAAAATGCAGCCTATGCTCAATAACTGTAAATCCAATAATTGTTTACAAGAAAACATTGTTGATGTGAAATTTACAGACCATCTTGATGTTGCACTTACGTATCAAGTTTAGTGACACGGGCCCCTGTATTATAAACATTGTTAATGTGAAATTTACAGACCATCTTGATGTTGCACTTACGTATCAAGTTTAGTGACACGGGCCCCTGTATTATAAACACTGTTAATGTGAAATTTACAGACCATCTTGATGTTGCACTTACGTATCAAGTTTAGTGACACGGGCCCTGTATTATAAACATTGTTTTAGCTAATCCAATTTTTATCTCTGGCATGATTGGGTACAGTTTGATTCATGAATACGATTCTTATTTAGACTGATCAAAGTACTGAAAGTACTGCCACCAGAGCCTGAAATGAGGAAGGACATATAGCATGTGACCTTGACCTACATTTTCCACTGAAATGATTTAACAATTGTAACCATTTAGTGTGTTCGATTTTTTCCTAAGCCACTATAATACGATTATTTGGCAACATTTAACTAAGCTATATTGCACAGTTGCTTGTATATTCGTGTGTATATATTCATATATTGTTTACATTCAACCCATTCTAGAGATAACCGCGTCTCAGTACTTTCAGTTTGATCTAATGAATAATAATAATAATAATAATACATTTTATTCACTCTAAGCCACATACGTGACACACGAGGTATACAATAGATTACATAATACAACGATGGGTAAAAATACAAAATGCATATGTATAAGCTCACTAGTCATTATAACCATAAAGCATTTCTTATAAAAATAGCTAAATTTCTTAATTGCTTTCCAGACTTTTTCTCAAACAGCTGTGCGAATTTTAAAATATTTGGTCTTCTAAAATAAAATGGCTTGATATACCGTTTTCGAACTTCATCATAGAAGCGGCACTCGAAAAGGAAATGAAACTCGTCACCGAGAGCACCAGCGCCACATTTGTTGCAGACCCTGCTTGCTCTCGGCACACCTGTCCATCTACCAGTTTCGACCGCAGTCTATGATTACAAGTTCGAAATCTGGTTAATGTTTTTCTTAACCTTTCCGTGAGATTAATTAAATATGTTTCTAATCCAAACTCTGTTTTAAAGATTCTATACGTAATTCCACGTGAAGATGAATCGATGCTGGTGAGCCATGACTGAATAAACTGGTTCTGAAGCTGAGTCCTGGCGTAGTGGCTCAGCCAGATAGCATTAACATCGTTCTGGCTAAGCCATACGCCAGTAACTCCAATTTCAGTTAAAATAGATTTAACATTCTGAATCCATCGGAAATGAGTCACATTTGCTTCATGTTGTGTATATAATAACTTATACATAAGAAACAATAATTTACTCTGCTTCCCTGAAACTAATTTTGCCCAAAACGAAATAATTCTACATTTAATGTCAATAATAAGCGGAAATTTGCCGAGTTCTCTATAAACCATGAAATTTGGTGTGGATTTCTTTACCCCCAAAACAGTTTTACAAAATTATGTTTCAGTAACCGCCTTTGCTATAATTTAATACTACAGCGCGTTGCAACAAAACTGCTACAAATGACAGCCAGTTACAAATCTGCCATTCGGAGCCAATTATGTTGGGAGACTTCGCTTTTTCTGTAATTGGGACCAAAGTGTCGTTGTTCCGGAGATCAGTGACCGGTGAATATAATCCGTAAATGTCATTGTCTAATTTCAGCGAATGACTCGTTCTTCATTCCAATTCTCACTAATTATTAAATTTGAATACTCGTTTGTTACGAATAGTAAATATCGCAGCTTCAGTGATTATGATTTGCAAAAATATCTGCCGACTTTGGGAGAATTTTGATATGTAAGAATATACCACGTAGTGAAGTCGTTTTGTGTTGATTTGGACGGTGATCGTCCTATAACCTGGGGCCGTTTCACTAAATTTCGTACGATTCAAATGTTCATATTTGCAGATCTAGAATAGTCTGTACATTTCAATTGATTGACTTGCATAAAATATAGGATCGTCTGGAAATTTCAATTGATGGATGGATTTACATTTGTTGAGCATAGGCTGCATATGCAGCCTAGGCTCAATAAATGTAAATCCAATAATTGTTTACAAGAAAACTTTTAGTGTGAAATTTACAGACTATAATATTTTTGCACTTACGGACATTTTAGTTGTACGAAGTTTAGTGCAACGGCCCCCAGATGGTGTAGTAATCTGTTTCGTCACGTTCTGCCTTTAAATAGTTCTTCCGAAACATACATCGTTGTGTCAATCCGATTACTCGTGCTCAGTTGACATATATTCCTTAACCTCGCGTAAGTTTGTGACAGCTCGCAGCAGGGTACGACAACATGTTGTTTCTTTGCTGCATGCTCAATAACTGTAAATCCAGTCTGCGCAATCTGATCAGAGGCTACAATGCTCGCTACTGAGTCATCGAGACGTTTTACATCAACCAACAAATAACGTTATTTCTGTATCAGACTGCACGAACATGAGAACAAATAACAACATACTTAGTCTAATACATTCACCAAATCCTCAATAAGCACGATTTCGTCGTGACATGTCAGATTTCGTCTCGAGTTATTAGCTGTTGCGGGGCAATGTTATTAGTTTCTAAATTTGGCACCGGTGAACAAACATAGATGTTGGGTTTCCGTAATTATGTCTAGTCGAAATGGAACCATCTACCATATTTTTTCAACGCGATTGTACAGTTCTATCTAACTACGTAGGGACTTATTGATTCTGTCTTAGACATATACTTTGCATTCCGGCCTACATGTATGTTGAAGAAAAAACAACGGTACTGTGTATCAGATGATATATAAATGATGATTTTCGCTTCATGAGCTGCAAATTACCTACAATGTAATAGTATATTAAAAAGTCGCATAATTGCACTTGATAAGATTCCATGGTGTTTCCGTCTCAATGCACAGGCATTCTACGTATTTGCCAAAACACCAATTGAAATCAGAAGTAACGAGTATCAAAAAGCAATACAAAAATTAGTGTACCTTTATCATGCTGCAGAAAACAATAAACAGACCACAAATATAGCATATTGTTCTTATTTTCCATGACAACACATCTTCGTATTTCATTAGAATTGTCTCAAGGAGACAATTCTAATGAAATGCCAAGACATGTTTTCATTTCGAAGCAAACTATTCAACAATTGATGTCTGTTGATGTGTAAACAGCAGTGTGATTTTATTTTACCCAAGTAAGATTTTGAAATACCCAATTGCTTCAGAAATGATGGAGTGAGAATACTCAATTACTTATTCCTTATCTGGAGCCCTGGTCATATTTTCATGCTACTCATATGTACAGTTGGTTTCCGAAATACGATGCAAACCTATAATTACGTGTGCATGTATTTTTTCTTACAATCCGTTTCATCATTTCCGTGCATATCGGACGACTAAAATGTTCGTAAGTGCCAATTTATGATAGTCTGTCAATTTCACATTAACAATAGTTTCTTGTAAACATTTATTGGATTTACATTTATTGAGCATAGGCTGTATATGCAGCCTATGTTCAATAACAGTAAATCCATCAATTGAAATTTCCAGACTATCCTAAGGTTGCACTGACGATCGGTTTAGTAGTTGAAGTTTAGTGAAACGGCCCACTGATTATCAACTTGTCTGAACATATATTGACAAATGATGTTAACTATTTTGAAATAAAGACAACACATATTGGCAAGATTAGCAGAGGCGGCAGTGTACTCTTGATAATGGACTGAACGAATAGCTCGACCAAGACCAAACACACTTACTGAATTACTGCATAAGCACGGGGTACGTGCGGTATACGTAAGCTTCCAGATATCGCAGATTTAGCACGAATCCATCCAGTGTTATTATATTTGGATTGCCTTTCGGGACATGTCTGGACGTTTCATATGGCTGTGACTGGAGAAACTGGGCTTATGGCGCATCAATTGCGGCGCATCATTTGCGTTCACTCTGGCACCTAATACATGTAGCACCTTGCAACACTTTGATTATAATATTACTACTGATATTATCACATTGATACATTGTCCACTTGTGTTACTGTATTTACACAGCACATGGGAAATGTCTGGACATGAGGATGTGATAGCACAGTTAGGTCACGTTCGTCCGCATGTACGAGGAGATAATCCGCGAGCTAAATTCGTCCGCATGTACGAGGAGATAATCCGCGAGCTAAATTCGTCCGCATGTACGAGGAGATAATCCGCCAGCTCGCGGATTATCTCCTCGTACATGCGGACGAACCGTGATCTACATGTGGCATATAAGCATGACATATGTTTCACTGACTCATTGGCGACCAGTGTTGGCCATGTACATGTAGGCGCATACGCTCGGTCTGATCTTGGGCTACACTAGTCGCTGGCGCCGTATACCTAATTATCCAGTCTCATCTAAATTGAATGCGTCTACAACACCATGGAAAGCAAATATAACATGATCTGCCTTCCCGAGAATCGTATATAGACTGGCATATAGAAACCCACAGTTCGTACTCTGATAGTAAGTGTTATTATATACGCACTTTCTTTTCTTATTGAAACACAATGGAACGCAAGACGTCAATAGTTATAGGTTAGTTGTATGTGGATATATGCACGAGTTCCGCAACGCAACGATATTGCGCTCCTAAAGTCGCGCAATATCGTTGCGCGGCGGAACGAGTGGCATATATCCACATACAAATCAAATAACCTTTTTATTATATACGTACATAATTCGCAATTTATTTGCGCTTCAAAACATATACAAAATGTAGTTAAAATAAACAAATTAGTGGCGATTCAGAAGGAACTACTTCGCGAGGGGTGAAACGTAGTTCCGGCACTGACCAATATAAACTCACGAGACGTCAATATGGAAAAATATTGACGTCTTGTGTTGCATTGTGTTTCAATGGGAAATGAAAGTACGTATATAATAATTGCCCTTATTAACGTCGCTTTACTTCATATTAGTCAGTGTCGGAACTCCGTTTCACCTCGAACAATAGTTACTTTTAAACCACCACTTATTTGTTTATTTTATTTCTCGTTTGCATAATTTTGAGGCGCATATACATTGCGAGTGATTTACGTAACTATATAATAAAAATGTTATTTGGTTTGTTTGTGGATATATGCCACTCGTTCCGCCGCGCAACGATATTGTGCTCCTAAAGCTAGTATGTGACTGGGCTGCGACTGTTGGCGAAAATTGCGAACGGCATTCGCGAGGAAGTTTCCAAAATGTCTCGAAATGTTCGCAGTGGTTCTCAATTTCCTTTCGTGAGTCGCAGGGCCTCGCTCTCAGTCGCTGGAATTTTGAACATGTTCAAAAAATTCGCGCGACAAATTTCTCTCAAAATAGTCACAGAATCGTCACGGGCGTCTCGAACCCGTCTCGAACCCTTCTCAATTTAGTTTCCGTGAGTCAGAAAGTGAGAGAAATGTGAGACAACTTTGTGAGGAGTTGGCGATCTATGAAACAAAATTGTGATTGATTGGAGACATCAATTATAATCTGACATTCCGGGCGCTAGACAGGCTCGAGCTGCCTATTTCTCAATTGTCACGCATAACTGTCGCGCGACTGTCGTGCGAATGTCACGCGACACTCGCGCTACAGTCGCAAGTGCAAAAAGAATTCGCAATTTTGTTGACATGTATGCGAACTCCCGGCGAATTTTGGACCAGAATTTCGTGCGACATTCGTGCAACATTCGTGCGACATACGGGAACGTGTCGTAAGTACCAATTCAGTGTGATTCCAAGTGAACATTGTCGCTAATTCGCGTATTTTCTCGCAAGTTTGTGTCTCCAACTAGTCGCGAGCTGCCGCAGCCCAGTGAGATACTACCTTAAAGTCGCGCAATATCGCACGCCGCGGAACTCGCATATATCGACATAGACATCAAATAATCTATACTTATTTACATGTACCAAAAGCGTTTCTGTTAGCCAGTCTGCAAGATGTTTGTACACAGTTGCCTGCATGAATCTTGCCCAGATTATCAGTGTTTCATGACATCTCCAGCTCAAGTTCACCCAATCAACGTTGCATATGCAGCCTATGCTCAATAAATGAAAATCCATCAATTTAAATTTCCAGACGATCCCAAATTTGCACTTACGAACATTTTAGTCGTACGAAGTTTAGTGAAACGGACCCCAGATCCGCTATGTTACAATGCAGCAAGGGATAGATTTTGAAACAAAATCGTATTTTAGACTTTGGATCGATTCGAAATTATTATTCGAGTTATTCATGTATCAACCCTACTCACTATCCATTAAAATTATTCATAGTTTGTCTGTTCGAAACTTAGAAACTTCAGATAATATAGCAACCAATGCGGATGCAGATCGTTCAGTGCATCTGTGAATTGTGTAAACACCTCAGGGGAGGATCCATAATTTTGGTGAACGGGGGGGGGGGGGGGGGGGGTGGGGGGGGGGGGTTGTCTAGTTGCGAAGGTAACTCTTGCAACCTACTCACGTACCGTCCGTAGCTAGTTACGGACGGTACGGGAGTAATTGCAAGAGTTACCGTTCGGAATCAGGGGGTTGTCATATTTTCGAGCTCTTCGAAATGCACTTTTCTGTGTTTTACGGCATTTAAAGTCAGACTCCAACTGGTGGTAAGCTGTGATCTATGTAAACCTGCTCTCCCCACCTGCTCTCCTAATTTGTAATTCCCCATACATCTCCACTTATGTCTTGATAGCCACTCAATCACAATTGCATGTACGCACTTGCTACTAATGAGACGAATACGTTGACCTATAGCAAGCCACAGTTACATCACAGTTGATCCGCATGTACGAGGAGATAATCCGCGAGCTTTAGAACGTGATCTAACTGTGTTGTCACATCATCATGTCCATACAGTCCGTACATTGCACATGTGCTGTGTACATGCAGAAGCGAAACTCGAAAATATATCAAAGATTTGATAGTGTTTTAAATACCCTCCAGGGGGCCGTTTCACTAAACTTCGTACGACGCAAATGGTTCGTAAGTGAAAATTTAGGACTGTCTGGAAATTTCAATTGATGGGTTTACATTTATTGAGCATAGGCTGCATATGCTTCATATGCAGCCTATGCTCAATACATCTAAATCCAATAATTGTTTACAAGAAAACATTGTGAATGTGATATTTACAGACTATCATAAGTTTGCTCTTATGAACATTTTAGTCGTACGATGTTTAGTGAAACGAGCCCCAGAATTCAAGAGTCAATATGGCCGATCAAGACTGAACTTATTTATAATGTTTTACATTCATGTAGCTAATTCGACCCTTGTGTTGCAACGTTCACGAGTCAGGCTCAAACGTCGGGGATAAAATACCACAAAGAACGTACATGTATACACTATCGATTGCGCCAATATTTGTCTATTTTTTATTTCAAAATACTTCAATATTGTGACTGAGCCTGAGATGTGCGACAGCTCAGGCTCAGGAAATCAACTTGCTTGATTGCGAGTTCACATTACCAATAGGTGTTTTGAAACGTTCATAATCTGGGAAAGATTAACGCAGGCGGTTGTGTACACATGTATTTCGCACTCGTCTGACGGGCAATCCGAAAAGTGACAAGTTACAAAGGTTTGAACTTCGCAGTAGCGCAAATGTGTTGCTGTATTGTATACCATCTACATTTCGCCGCCATTAAATTTCGCGATTTCCGTTATTTGAAGATGTTCGCGACGACTTTCTTTCGCGATCTGACAAACCGTGCTACTAGCATACAATTGGCGTTCAGTGATAATCTTTGTTTCAAATCCTTGCATTTTTTTGCGATTTTCAGTCACAAAACAGGACTTAACTACAGATGTACGGAAAACCAGTCCGAGTACAAGTACGGCGAGTTACTGTTATGTATTGCCCAACGGAAAGTACCATACTTCTGCAAAACATCGATATGTCGTCAGACTCGTGAAAACGCAAGACGAACATGGCATATGTGAGTGAAATGATTGAAGGGGATTTTGCATGAGTGATGAATAATTATGATATGTATTAAGCAGTGTACTGAGCTCATAACAAACGAGCCTATCTTGATACAGACACGGGCACTTATCATACGGAGCCCCGCACGGCACATGCATTTTATTAATTCGTTCTCACGAAATAACAATTCGATCCCTCAATTTAACAATTCGTTCCCTCGAATTAACAATTCGTTCCCACGAAATGAAAATTCGTTCCCTCAATTTAACAAATCGTTCCCTCGGATTAACAATTCGTTCCCACGATATAGCAATTCGTTCCCACGAATTAACAATTCGTTTCCGTGGGAACGAATTGTTATTTCGTGTGAACGAATTGTCAAATTGAGGGAACGAATTGTTAATTCGTAGAATAATTGTTAATTCGATGGGAACGAATTGTTAAATTGATTGGGAACGAATTGTCATTTCGTGGAAACGAATTGTTAAATTGAGGGAACGAATTGTCATTTCGTGGGAACGAATTGTTAATTGGAGGGAACGAATTGTTATTTCGTGGCAACTACGGAGCCCCGCAGGGGACGTAGAATTATTGTTTAATGATGCCTTGTAAAATGGATTGAGTATAAATAAACTGAAGTGAAACAACAGCGCGCCTCACAACGCTGCTTCAAATGCTACATGTACAGTCTGTTTCAAGAAAGCTGCCCAAATTATACGGCTATATAAACAATGCAAAAACAATATTATTTTTGTTTAATTTAATCAACATTTAAGAATGAGCCTTTTTATTTTGTGAAATTTGGTTCAATATTGATATTATTACGAACAATCAGTTTCCCCAGAGTGAAGATGTCTATGGGGATTTAATATAGAAACTACGGTAGTGAGATATGGGGTTTAATGGGAAAGTTTCCTACGGTAGCGACGATTTTAAAAATGTAACCATTAGCTAGATCTGTCCAATCGTATCTGTTTCGATTTTGTTTCTCTTTCCCCAGCTACTGCACATCCTTTTCCCTCATGTTAAATCCCCATAGACAAATCAATTTTTTTGTAATAAAATAAAGATCTTACAAAATTTCACGAAATAAAAAGAAGGCTCATTCTTAAATTATGACAAAATTTGATATTATCGAACAAATGTTGTTTTTGCATTGTTTATATGGCCATACAATTTGGGCAGGTTTCGTGAAACAGACAGCAGTCATGATAATGAGGATTCATTACCGTACAGTAACCTCTTAGAAATAATGATTTACTAGAACACAATTTCATAACCATAATCACATTGTAGTTCACATTGATGTAGCTATAGCAACCACAATGCTTGTATAATCCGCTGGCTGATACAGCATGGAACAAAACTGAAGTGAAGACACACCCGGGGCACGTTTCGCTAAATTTGTACGACTAACATTTTCGTAAGCTTAGTGCAATTTTAAGATCGTCTGGAAATTTCAATTGATGAATTTACATTTATTAAGCATAGGCTGCATATCGCGCCTGATATCAGTGTGGAAATGTACGTCTGTATAAAATGTATAATAATGCCAATCAATACGTGGGGTAATGGTGAATGAATGTTTATTTTGCCAGAAAATGTGAACGTTTTGTGCCTACTGCGTGGGCATGTTGGCGAACTATAATATCGGTTAAATAATAACACAGTTGTAAAAACCAAAGTACGCGAGTCGATACGAAATTGGTCCGTTTTGGCTGATCACATATACAAAAGGCGCACCTGCATTGGGGTTGACTCTCCTCCGTGTTTCTCGTGCTTACATTTGTATGCCATTGGCTGAGAGGGAATTGACACTATCACTGACACAAAGGCAGACGTGCACTAAAACCACAAACAAACACATGACAAATGGCAGCATTTGTATCATGTAGCTCGCTAGGCATTAACTCTTAGAATGCGTGAAACAAAACAAATGTCGTCTGCTGCTGTTTTATATGTTCTCTTCTTTCTCAGTAAAACATGATTAAACGTGACAGTCCTGTTAAACCATTCTGTTTATGAGAACAATGGAAACTCAAAATAATCAGCAGACCACAACATTTAATTCAGCACCGTAAGGGTTAGTCGAAAACACGATGACCGACAACCAACTGTTGTATCGTATCCTCTATTGACTATTAACTAACGTTTGATATTCAGACTAACCCCGTATGTCAATGCTTCTAAATGTGATATTGGCCGTGTTAACGGCTGGAATATGGTCATCATTAAAAGGAAGAAACCGCAGTCGTATTGATGACCTCATGGTCACCTCCATTAATCCAGTGTAAACAATATACCACGTGATCACATACCCTGATTGTGGTTATACTATGTCAGGGGGGAGAGGTGGGTGGGTGGTGGTACTGAGGGCGGCACTACATACTATTTCTTTGTATTGGCAAATACCACTAGTATTGTCTGAAAACGCTAAATACATGTATATACTGTGGAACCTCTCTAAACCGAACAACCTTGTGACATCGATGTATTATCACATATTACACTGTAAAATATCGGAATTACAGTGAAACATCTCTAAACCGGACACCAGGCGGTTTAGAGAGGTTCCACTGTGGAGCTTATTGCACGACTGCCGATTCCATACGATAGTATTAAAAGAGTTTTAACTGTACTGATATATGCCTCGTTTCCTACGAAATCAGCCAACGAGTTTAATATACAGTGGAACCTCTCTAAACCGAACACAAAGAAAACACATGTGATCTCATTGTTGATGAGCTTCTTGGTGATTTATCTCATGTCATAATGTATGCTAGTGATCATAACACACCGCTATGGCTCAGAATGACCATTCGTCTTATTTACAGTGAAACCTCTGTAAGCCGGACACCCTGTATGCTAGTGATCATAACACACCGCTGTGACTCATAATGACCATGCGTCTTATTTACAGTGAAACCTCTGTAAGCCGGACACCCTGTATGCTAGTGATCATAACACACCGCTATGGCTCAGAATGACCATGCGTCTTATTTACAGTGAAACCTCTGTAAGCCGGACACCCTGTATGCTAGTGATCATAACACACCGCTATGACTCAGAATGACCATGCGGTCTTATTTACAGTGAAACCTCTGTAAGCCGGACACCCTGTATGCTAGTGATCATAACACACCGCTATGACTCAGAATGACCTTGCGTCTTATTTACAGTGAAACCTATGGAAGCCGGACACACTGTATGCTAGTGATCATAACACACCGCTATGACTCAGAATGGACATGCGTCTTATTTACAGTGAAACCTCTGTAAGCCGGACACCCTGTATGCTAGTGATCATAACACACCGCTATGACTCAGAATGACCTTGCGTCTTATTTACAGTGAAACCTCTGTAAGCCGGACACACTGTATGCTAGTGATCATAACACACCGCTATGACTCAGAATGACCATGCGTCTTATTTACAGTGAAACCTCTGTAAGCCGGACACCCTGGGGACCTTCCAGGGTGTCCGGTTTAGAGAGATTTCACTGTATCACGGACATGCACAAGTACATAGTAATTATTTTAACACAGTGCTATCATTACACAGTGAAAACCAAATGTTTTCAATAAATATTTATCCCGTCAACACTGTGCGTATGTGCCGTGAAACACGGTGCCGTGAAACATTTTTGATATCCTGTCAATACGACATAATCACTGCGTATGCATATGTGCGGCGGTTGTGGTTATTTTATTGCATTATAAAGCTATTTGTAGGTGTTGACGGGATAAATAGAATAGTAGGTTAGTGCCGTGAATGGGAAAACATATCTGGCGCGGCACGGAAACGGGATGTGCTCGGCAGAGCCTCGCCCATCCCGTTTCCTAAGCCTTGCCAGATATTTTTTCCCATTCACGGCACTAACCTACTACTCTCTATATGTAAAGCATACGATCTTTATGAATTACAGCTTATTGCATGCTTACATAGAACTTTAAATATGGGGTCCCGCACATCGGGGTGTATTGTAGGGATTATCGTTTATTGTTTCAACCATTAAGACATTTCATTAATATACACAAATATCAATTAATTTGTATTACCTGGTACAGTTGTTGGCATTATTTCGCATACTTTGAATGACTGATTTTAATAATTTTGAGGCCAGGGGAGATAACCGCGTTTTCTCAAACTATTAACACAATCATATATTAAACGGAAATCAATATGTATTCGTACAATGCATTTTATGGTGTACAATAATTATACTTTATTAGATATCGACAGCAGTCGTCATTAAGTTTATATACATTATTTATTTAAATAATTAAAACTAATCACCATTTCTTCACATGTACATACACTGGTGATCACCACTGCCGACACGAAATTGAAATATTAGTTAATACAGTAACCGTTGTGTCAAAACGGACACATGCCATAAACATTTGGAATAGTTACATAATTAGGTACCCGCTTAATTTCCATAAATATGTATTTTTACATAATTTGAGGGCACTCACCTTTAATACTAAATCATAAAGACGCTTGTATTGAATATTGGCTTCTCGCATTAAGGCAGGTGTACGAGCCAGGAAGTAATATTGTCCTTCAGCCGCGATATGGAGTAAGTGCCATTGAAAATCGATTGCTAAGCAAATGCATATTATACATGTATCCGTTGTTATTGTGGCTTAAAGGTACATGCCCACTCAGTAGGTACAAAATGTTCTTTACATCAGAGACATCATCTGAGACATTTCCTGGCAAAGTAAACATTCATGCGCCATTATCCCACGTACTGATTGGCATTATTATACATTTTATATCGGACGTAAATTTACACACTGATATCAGGGGCGATAACCGTGTTTGCTTAAAATGTTAACGGACATCACTATTTAATCTCTGTATTTGTTTTATGATGTGCAATGATCATACTTTAAAATCTGTCGAAAATATTATTTTTTCAGGTGACGCATTTCTTTAGTAAAAATAATTTAAAAATATCATGCCTCATTTGCATATGAACATGATGAAAATAGCCTGATACCACCGCGCGTCACTATCAGTAAAATAAATATTACTAAATGAGTATATCTGTATAGCGGGCACTTGTAACGTTTTGAACTGGTGGAATAGTGACACAGTTATACACTTATTTAATTCCTATAAATGACGTTTTGGGCTTACTGAGTGGGCATGTACCTTTAAAGCAATGACCTTCCAAGACAAAAACACGACTGTTGATTCGACATCATCGGCGGCGTTCGGTGATAACTCTTGCACTACCGCCTGCGTTAATCTTTCACATATTATCAACGGTTCTACACATCTATTAGCAATGCCAACTCGCATTCAAGCAATTTGATTGTCTGAGCCTGAGTTGTACACAGCTCAGGCCCAGTCAATGAAGCTGCTTAATACAAGCACTCTATTCAAGTATTTTGAAATAAAGAAATTGACAAATATTTGAAACATTAGTGCAGGCAGTAGTGTACTATAAATAGACATGTATAATACCATGCTAGGTACATGTACGTGTATTCTAATATCAACTTTATCCGGCAATGCTTTTGAACGTGTAAGAATTCCGAGCCGAGTCTGATAAACTTGGTATCAAAATACATGAGCATGGTATTATGGTTATCAGATAATGTTCTATACTACAGAATGGGTAAATGTCACGAACTTATATTGAAAGAACGCGGGATAAAACAGGACACGACTATACTTGTCGATCATGCAAGACGCTGTGTAATTTCACAAGATCATAACGAGCTTACTGGTGTAACAAACAGTGCCGACGCTGTTGTTGTGGTTCGCTGTAAACCGTTACATGTAGTATGGATCCGGGTGTCCGATTTAGAGACGTTCCACTGTAATTCAGGTTGTATGAGGGTGGCAATGTAATATGCCTGTGCGCGATATCCACAGGTTGAGAAAGGTTCTATTACAATTTAGAAAGTTGCATATCCATTTACTGTGGATTTGAAACAACCTATAAATAGTTCCTCCATCAGTGTAAGTTACTTCCCTTTGCTGGACACAGGTAAACACTGTCGGCCATGTTAGGAGGCAATATTCCATTAGGCCCTATAGACAAATATGGAAAATAATCCAAGTTACGGAATTACTAAATATTGCTCAAAAAAGAAAACCCACTTTACATGTGATTTATTTGAACCGGGAATCCCCTACTGTTCACCCTCCCAGATCCCATAGTGTAACCGAGAATCCCCTACTGTTCACCCTCTCATAGTGTAACTGGGAATCCCCTACTGTTCACCCTGTGTAACCGGGAATCCCCTAATGTTTACCTTTCTCCTAGTGTAACCGGGAATCCCCTACTGTTCACCTTCCCAGATCCCCTAGTGTAACCGAGAATCCCCTACTGTTCACCCTCACATAGTGTAACCGGGAATCCCCTACTGTTCACCCTGTGTAACCGGGAATCCTCTACTGTTTACCCTCTCCTAGTGTAACCGGGAATCCTCTACTGGTCACCCTCTCCTAGTGTAACCGGGAATCCCTTACTGTTCACCCTCCCCTAGTGTAACCGAGAATCCCCTACTGTTCACCCTCTCCTAGTGTAACGAGGAATCCCTACTGTTCACCCTCCCCTAGTGTAACCGGGAATCCACTACTGTTCACCCTCTCCTAATGTAACCGGGAATCCCCTACTGTTCACCCTCCCCTAGTGTAACCCCGGTTACACTAGAGGAAGGTGAACAGTAGGCGATTCTACAAAGCACTAACATTAATATCAGAGTATACATGTATATGTCCATTCAATATCAACATTTCGCTTACAGTTACATATAGTTTTTCCAACAAAGATGGCTGAAAAGGAAGACAACTCCGCGTCACATTAGCTGATCTGGGAAGTGTGTATTCCACACAAATGATAATAAGCATCATAAACCCCAATTTATCCCGTCAACACAGTGCGTATGTGCCGTGAAACACGGTGCCGTGAAACATTTTTGATATCCTGTCAATACGCGGTGACTGGGGTTACTTTTTTTGCATTTTAAAGCCATTTGTAGGTGTTAACGGGATAAATAGAATAGTAGGTTAGTGCCGTGAATGGGAAAAATATCTGGCGCGGCTCGGAAACGGGATGTGCTCGGAGGAGCCTCGCCCATCCCGTTTCCTAAGCCTTGCCAGATATGTTTTCCCATTCACGGCACTAACCTACTATTCTCTATATATACGCAGCCCAGTGTATAGGTTCCAGTGTTGTTACATGTATGCCACCAAATGATGCATCGCTTGTTTGTTATAAAGTGCTTGTTTGATTATAAATAGTGTCACTTTGTGAAAAACGGTGCCGTGAAACATTTTTGATACCCTGTCAATACGATCTACTCACTGCGTATGAATATGTGCGGTGGCTGGGGTTATTGTTTTGTATTTTAAAGCCACTTGTAGGTGTTGACGGGATAAATAGAATAGTAGGTTAGTGCCTTGAATGGGAAAACATATCTGTAGTGAATTATAGTAGGTTAGTGCCTTGAATGGGAAAACATATCTGTAGTGAATTATAGTAGGTTAGTGCCTTGAATGCGAACACATATCTGTAGGGAATTATAGTAGGTTAGTGCCTTGAATGCGAACACATATATGTAGTGAATTATAGTAGGTTAGTGCCTTGAATGTGAACACATATCTGTAGTGAATTATAGTAGGTTAGTGCCGTGAATGCGAACACATATCTGTAGTGAATTATAGTAGGTTAGTGCCGTGAATGCGAACACATATCTGTAGTGAATTATAGTAGGTTAGTGCCGTGAATGTGAACACATATCTGTAGTGAATTATAGTAGGTTAGTGCCGTGAATGTGAACACATATCTGTAGGGAATTATAGTAGGTTAGTGCCGTGAATGTGAACACATATCTGTAGTGAATTATAGTAGGTTAGTGCCGTGAATGTGAACACATATCTGTAGTGAATTATAGTAGGTTAGTGCCGTGAATGTGAACACATATCTGTAGGGAATTATAGTAGGTTAGTGCCGTGAATGTGAACACATATCTGTAGGGAATTATAGTAGGTTAGTGCCGTGAATGCGAACACATATCTGTAGGGAATTATAGCAGGTTAGTGCCGTGAATGCGAACACATATCTGTAGGGAATTATAGTAGGTTAGTGCCGTGAATGCGAACACATATCTGTAGTGAATTATAGTAGGTTAGTGCCGTGAATGCGAACACATATCTGTAGTGAATTATAGTAGGTTAGTGCCGTGAATGTGAACACATATCTGTAGGGAATATAGTAGGTTAGTGCCGTGAATGTGAACACATATCTGTAGGGAATTATAGTAGGTTAGTGCCGTGAATGTGAACACATATCTGTAGGGAATTATAGTAGGTTAGTTCCGTGAATGGGAACACATATCTGTAGGGAATTATAGTAGGTTAGTGCCGTGAATGCGAACACATATCTGTAGGGAATTATAGTAGGTTAGTGCCGTGAATGCGAACACATATCTGTAGTGAATTATAGTAGGTTAGTGCCGTGAATGTGAACACATATCTGTAGTGAATTATAGTAGGTTAGTGCCGTGAATGCGAACACATATCTGTAGTGAATTATAGTAGGTTAGTGCCGTGAATGCGAACACATATCTGTAGGGAATTACAGTAGGTTAGTGCCGTGAATGCGAACACATATCTGTAGGGAATTACAGTAGGTTAGTGCCGTGAATGGGAACACATATCTGTAGGGAATTATAGTAGGTTAGTGCCTTGAATGCGAACACATATATGTAGTGAATTATAGTAGGTTAGTGCCGTGAATGCGAACACATATCTGTAGTGAATTATAGTAGGTTAGTGCCTTGAATGCGAACACATATCTGTAGTGAATTATAGTAGGTTAGTGCCGTGAATGCGAACACATATCTGTAGTGAATTATAGTAGGTTAGTGCCTTGAATGCGAACACATATCTGTAGTGAATTATAGTAGGTTAGTGCCGTGAATGCGAACACATATCTGTAGTGAATTATAGTAGGTTAGTGCCGTGAATGCGAACACATATCTGTAGGGAATTATAGTAGGTTAGTGCCGTGAATGTTATAGTAGGTTAGTGCCGTGAATGCAAACACATATCTGTAGTGAATTATAGTAGGTTAGTGCCGTGAATGCGAACACATATCTGTAGTGAATTATAGTAGGTTAGTGCCGTGAATGCGAACACATATCTGTAGGGAATTATAGTAGGTTAGTGCCGTGAATGTGAACACATATCTGTAGTGAATTATAGTAGGTTAGTGCCGTGAATGTGAACACATATATGTAGGGAATTATAGTAGGTTAGTGCCATGAATGTGAACACATATCTGTAGTGAATTATAGTAGGTTAGTTCCGTGAATGTGAACACATATCTGTAGGGAATTATAGTAGGTTAGTGTCGTGAATGCGAAAACATATCTGGCGCGGCACGGAAACGGGATGTGCTCGGCAGAGCCTCGCCCATCCCGTTTCCTAAGCCTTGCCAGATATTTCCCCCCATTCACGGCACTAACCTACTATAATTATCTATTTACGTTGTTTTCAAGTGGGAACCAAGGACATTGCTGTATGCGACGTAATGAGTGCGCGTACTGGTTGGTAATGGCTATGTTAAAGCTCGGGTCACATCTGGTAGGCAAAACATGTTCTTTACAGAAATTAAATATGTGTATAAATGTGTAACTATTCCACCAGTTTTAAAAATTACGAGTACCCGCTATCCATATACATGTACATGTATAATCATTTAGTAATCTTTTTTTTACTGATAGTAACTGGCTGTGGTATCAGGCCATTTCGATATACAAATTAAATGTGTCGCCTGAACAAATATTAGACAGAGTATAAAGTATGATCATTGGACATCAAACAATAAATTCAGAGAATAAATAGTAATTTCCGTTAACATTTTAAGGAAACACGGTTATTGCCCCTGATATCAGTGTGGAAATTCACGTTTGATATACAAAGTTTAATACTGCCAATGAATGTATATTTTTCCCGAATAAAAAATCATATCTAAAGAATGGAGGAAACAAATGTGTCTCCATAAATTATTACAGTGGAACCTCTCTAAACCGGACACCAAGAAAAGATCTGTGCTGTTATGTTTACGGATTTCTTGGTCATCTATCTCAGGTGACAATGCCTGTTCATGGTCGCATAGCACACAACTATGACTCAGAGTTATCTCCCGTGGTGTCCGGATTAAAGAGGATGCAGTGTACTAGCATGTGGGACCCCAGCTTTAAGTTTAATTTGGAAACAATCAGTGAATACATTATATCATCCACTAGTTAACTTTTACTGGGGAAGGATAATGTTATCGGTACGAGAAAATGGGATTTATTGAAGATTTGACCAGTACAGATCTTGGTCAGCAAACACACATTTACATCCTGGTGCAGTTTCTAACGATTTAAATAATTATACACAACAGCCTGCGTTAATCTTGCCCAAGTTATCAATGTTTCTAAACATCTATTGGCGTAACCCGAAATGTATGTCTGTAACGTAGGGCGCACTACGTTACAGACATAAAGTTCGGGTTACTATTGGCGATGACAACTCGCAAACAAGTAAGTTGTTTGTCTGATCCTGACCTACGGGACATGGAAACAGTTTTTACTTTCACGTTCTCACGCAAAGCGGTTTCAAGGTGCATGATCACGTGGTTATAACAATAACAACAGTGGCTGAAAGTGTTGCAATCTTGAAAGTATTATTTGATATTTTCCTTAATATAAAACGGATTTTGATGAAATATGGTGCAAACGCGTCTTCATGAGCTGCATTTGGTGGTCCATGGAGTTTGGCACAGACTTATATCGTTTTTGCGAATAATCGATCGATTCTTCGCAAGATCAACAGACGTTTGGGCGAAAATACAGAGACCGCCAATTGCAGCTGAACAGGACGCGTTTGATGAGCCATATTTCATCAAAATCCGTTTCGTAATAAGGAAACTATAAAAGAATACGTACTTTGAATCAGATGGATTCTGGAAATTTCAGTACTTGTTGTTGTTGTTAGTACCACGTGTTTGGTATGCGTGTTTGGTACACCTTGTTTGGTATGCGCACGCAAAACATATCGCGTGTGAAATCAAAACATATTGTGTGCCCACTCGAAAGTAAAGCAATATGTCCATGATCCCTCTGTGACACCGCATACATACATTTTGTATGACGTTTCATTTTAATGGTATCGCCTAAAAGATTCAAATGAACCATTACTACAATATGTCCGAAGGAACACAATGTTGCCTTGATTTTGTTGATTAAAGGTACATGCCCACGCAGCAGGTTACACTGTACTACTATTTTTCATTTTCTGTCATGCCTTATATGAGCCATTTGTCTACCCACTAACGAGTTATTTTTAATTACGGCGCGTGTTAATTGGTGTTAAATCGCATTTTATATGCCGCGACCAGAAAGGGTATTTTCCGACCTCGTGCTATTTTTACCAATACTCGTCACGTGACACGGTCAATCATATCACATATTTGACATGCGCAGTGAAGTATCGGAAGTTGAGAAGAAAAATCTCTGTTCGCGTCCACATCTAAATCTCCACGTAACTCTTTCCATTTGGTGATAAGGTCGCCAATATTAACCACTCTCTCTCTGTACTGCCTGTCACTCAGACATTTCGCCTTTTTTTTGGCCGACGCCGTTTCATACAATTTCCGTCCTGGACATTTCGACATGTTGATATTCTTGTTTACATATTGGGAAGCCTACTGGCGCGCGTAGTATACTGCGCATGCGCACCGCAAGCCGTGATGTGAAAGTCGTCGTCCCCGGACATTATCAAAATAGACTGTTACCGCCGCGCGTCGCTAACAGTAAATTGATAATTAATAAATGATTATATTTGTATAGCGGGCACTCGTAATTTTTAGAACTGGTGGAATAGTGACATAATTATACACTTATTTAATTCCTATAAAGAACATGTTGTGCCTACTGGGCGGGTATGTACCTTTAAAGTGTATTATATCCTCAAGTAAACTAACTCTCGGACGTTTTCGCGATTCAATGGAACTTAACCCCTTGAACCCGAAAGCCCGCTATGTCGGGATTTGCAAACAGTGCAGATCCAGATGAGCCGGCTCGAAACGAGCCGTCTCATCAGGATCTACACTTTTTGCAAGTAGTGTTCATATGTTTTAGAACAAAAACACACCTTTTCATAAATGAAATAATCTGAAAATCATTGTGTGACGATTGTATTGGTGGGAAAATGAGCATATCACAGTCCATTGCAGTTATATAGAGTTGACATGATTAATAATCTATTTGTTTATGACTAAAAACGCGCCGTCTACAATGTAAATGTGTGAACATGCACATTCACAGTTTCTTATATTGTATTTTTAAAATACACTGCACTACCGCGTGTGCTAATCTATCCACTATTTATCAATGTCTTCTCTTCAAATTACTTGAATATTTTGTTTTAAATCAAGCAGTTTGTTTGGCTGAGCCTCAGCTCTACTACATATCAGACTCAGACCATCAAATTACCTGCTTGCGTGTTGGCATTGCCAATAGTTGTGAAAAGTGCTGATATTCCTGGCACAATTAATGCAGGCCGTTGTGTAGCAATACTACGACATGGCATCGCCAAACGAAGTTTGTCCCCTTGCTGCCAGCCTTGATAATAATACCAAAAGAAAACCCAAAAAACAAAACAGAAGACAAATAAAGTTTAACAGCTTTGCCTTACACATTTGCCTTACAAATAAGGTGAACACAAGTCCTCAGTGACCTTGACCTTGGGCGATAATCGGACGAGGGTCGTATGCAAAACAAAACACCATTCCTAGACTCACATTGTGGCCAAAATTATCAAAATCGATGAAGCTATTAATAAGTTATTCAACAATGAAAGGTGTGAACGCACGCACGTACGTACATGGACTAACGCTGTGGGTTACACATTTTGCCTATCGGCGAGGGGATAATAACCGGACGTTCTCTAAACTGCGAGCAGTGTAGTCCCAAGTTTGATTTGGAGCTACACTGGTTGTAAAACTTAACATAATGGTCCGCTATATAATGTGGTATCCAATTAGAGATGTCTGAACTGCTTCGTCAGAATGCTTATTCTATCAGATACAAAGCGATTCAAATGGGTTGCAGCGACTGGAGAAATGGGACGTATGTGATTTTGGACTAGTGTAGATCCAGATGAGACTGTGCATGAACCCAGTCTGATCAGGATCTACAATATTCGCCGTTTCATCAATGCAACACATACCATGCTTCCAACAAGCAGTATAGATATTTATCAGGCTACATGAGTGTGATATCTGATCAACAACTACACTGTACACAAATATACGGAGCCCCGCAGGGGACTTATACTTCTTTTTTTGTATTAATTCCTTCCTACGAATAACAATTCTTTCCCTCAATTTAACAATTCGTTCCGACGAATTAACTATTCGTTCCCACGAATTAACAATTCGTTCCCTCGATTTAACAATTCGTTCCCACGAACTAACAATTCGTTCCTACGGGAACGAATTGTTAATACAATTCGTTCCCACGAACTAACAATTCGTTCCCACGGGAACGAATTGTTAATTCGTGGGAACGAATTGTTATACGTACAATGCAATATGGCGTACATGGGTAAACTACTAAATATAATAAATTTAGAAACACGACAATCGTGGCAAATAGGCAAATAGATTTCAGACCATGCTGCAACCACTAATACATATATCTGTACTTGTATCATACACTCATGTACATCGCACAGTCTCCGCTTACTGATCATAGTGTGTGCTAAATGTTATATAGCTCGTATTAATTTTAACAATAAATGAGAAATAGACATACATATACATATAAATACACATGTACACACACATGAATACTGACATGCACATACATGTACACACATATACGCACATATACATGTATATCTTCTTTCTAACTGTGGTATAGTATTACATGTCTATATAAGTACATATAGACACATATACATATGTGTACATACACATACATAAAACAATGCAACAGTGGCAGCGTCATGGCATGAACGTTCTTTCCCTCAAACAGGAATACCTTGATCATACATTGTATTCCAATTTTCGTTTTAAAGTAATATTGCACATATAATACATGTATCTACTTTTCACACAAGTATAGGATAATTTAACGAAACAAAGCAAAAAAGCTTACTAGTAGTTAAATATTTATTTTAATTTCGGGAGAGTTTTTGTTTTTGTCAAATGCGCTTTAAATCAGCATCACAATAGCGTAAAACAACTAGTCACATGAATAATACAGTCATGTACATTCACATATAATACATGTCATACTGTAAACAAACGGTATATGATTGTATGGTAGGAAATGACATAAATGCACATGTCGACTTGGAGATCAGCGGAGTCCCAGATCATCCTGCGCATTCGCACAGCCTGTTCTAATACTGTAATGTGCATTGTATATAAATACATATATTCCATCACATTTATGAAGCAATTATCTTTGAATCAAACGATGATCTGGGGGCCGTCTCACTAAACTTCGTACGACTAAAATGTTCGTAAGTGCAAATTTAGGATCTTCTGGAAATTTCAATTGATGGATTTTCATTTATTGAGCATAGGCTGCATATGCAGCCTATGCTCAATAAACGTAAATCCAATAAATGTTTACAAGAAACCATTGTTAATGTGCAATTTACATAGTTTTTCACTTACGAACATCTTAGTCGTACGAAGTTTAGTAAAACAGCCCCCATGTATATAGCTGGTCTTTAACAACTGTTTTACCGTACGAAGTTTTGTGAAAAGGACTTTTGGTACACCACCATCTACCGTGCTGGTCAAGTTGCATGGGTATACAGTGGAACCCCACTAAACCGAACACCAAGATAATGTCTGTGATCTTATAGTATATGGGTTTCTTTGTTATTTATCTCAGATGATGTATATTCATGATTGCAAAGCACCAACTACGTATCAGAATGGTAAAATGCCAGATTTACAGTGGAACATCTCTAAACTGGACACCCTGGGGGCCTCCCAAGGTGTCCTGTTTAGAGAGGTTCCACTGTAAAGACAAGCCAGCACATGGACTGGTCCTGAATTAATTTAGCCAGGTGTCTCATATTGCACGAATTGTTCCTGAAGTGTTTATACGTCGCGCGACATGTCTGTTTGCACATATACATAACGGTGTCGTGGAGTGGCGTGGTGGTAAAAGTTGTCTCATTGCATTACAACACCACCACGTGTAGGTCCTGAGCCCAATGCACAGTTGCACAGTGCGTTTAGTTAAAATATATGATAAACGTAATGTAGTACACACTCGCATGCGTTAATCTTGCCCATAGTATCAACGTTTCTGAACACCTACTGGGCAATGCGAACTCGTAATCAAGCACTTTCATTGCTAGAGCTCAGGCTCAGTCAATCAAGTTGTTTGATTGATGCACTTCTACGTCTCAGCCGTCAACGGTGCTTGATTGTTAGACAACTCGGGCTCAGCCAATCAAGTTGCTATTTCTAAATAAAGAAAGTAAAAAGATCGGCAAGATAGCCCAGGCGGATGAGGATGTAATAAGGAATACACCTTCCCTGTGTGCATGTACATGTACGATGTAAGTATGTACTTGCCATTATCAATGATACATCCGCCATTTTTGGTTGTAATCGGAAGCACGGGATTTATGGGATTTGTGACCAGTGTAGATCCTGAGCAAATAGTACACTCTTGTATCCTGATCGCGAGCTATATTATTTGTTAGAGCACGCCGTGTTTCATTGGTGGAATGACGAACAGTGCAGGGTGCCGTTGTACGTAACTTCACACGAGTAAAATGTTCGTAAGCGCAAACTTATGATAGTCTAGACATTTCACATTAACACTGTTTGCTTGTAAACGATTATTGTATTTACATTCATTGAGCATATACTCAATAAATGTAAATTCATCAATTGAAATGTTCAGACGATCCTAAATCTGCACTTACGAACATTTTAATCGTGCGAAGCTAAGTGAAACGACCCTCAGATCTGCATACATACTGGTTGTAAAACGCATAAACATCATTTATCCCGTCACGACACCATTGTACTATGAATTGCTCTATCCCGCATTGTACAATAAGTGTATATACAAATCCGTTGCTATGAATTGGCGTATAGTAAGCAAGCAAACAAGTACAGCCGAATTTGTGCTAAAGACCACCTCCGAATAGCAATCACTTGGCTGTAAAGGCCACACGTTTGTGGAACAATTACTATATAAATGACCCTGCGAATAAAGACCACCCGTGAACAATTGCGAGATTTCTCACTTGCCATGGCCGATGTTTATTCACAGGTTTGACTGTACATGTTGTATTATAGTGACAGGCGCATATACGTAGTGACATTTACAGTTCACCCTACATGCTAAGCCAATCACTGGTCAGCATTGTCATCCACTTTATTTCATATATTGCAATGTTTAACCCCAATAAGTTACATATTACCAGATTTGATGATTAACTGGAAATGGAAAATCAATATTTGGATATGACATTGCATTTTAACTTGACTGAACTATAAGTATTTTATTGTTCGCCTATTTGATTTTTCAGGAACTAAATGCTGCGGTCGTTAGCGCTCCCTCGCGTTTAATTCCTTAAACATGCAATACGTGAACAACTAGCAAATGTGGCTGTGGACGCACTTACATGTAGGACCGATCATGTCTAACCGATACTTCCACTAGTGCTGCACTCAACACCGGCGTAAAATAGTTCACGTCGAAACATGCACCAGTTTCATAACATCATGCTACTACTTAGAGCTATCGTCAAACGCAATTTCGTCTAGATACCGGCGCAATTTCAGTATAATTAGTCAGTGTCTTCTGTATATAGCGGAGTGTGAATTCGACAGGAAACCGGCGCCTATTTCGACGTGAAAATATTTAAGCCGGCGCGGGGTGCGCGGGAATTACTTGCACCAATTATATAGCGAAGGGACTGACCATACTACGTGAATGTGCGCCGATCTGGGGCTAGACTGGCCGCAAACTCAGTCAGCCTCTTTATGTCGTTACTCAGGTGTTCTCACACCGACATTGATGCATGCATTGTAGATGTTGACTAGCAGTTGACGGCGTGTACATGCTGAGCGTAGCTCAGACTCGCCCAAACATATTGGCACAGAATCAGGCAGTATTGAAGCAGACCACGAACTAGTCTCCGTATTCAGCAAACTTTTATTCGGAATACCACGGAATACCAGTCCGTCGGATATACAGTGGAACCTCTCTAAACCGGATACCCATAACTCCTCGTCCTCGGGTGTTTTTATTAATATGTTTCACTTGTGCGCCAATGACGATGTACGTTCATGATTGCAAAGTAAGCAAAGTATTTAATTAATATATTATCGGAATTGCCGAGGAACCTCTCAGAACTGGACAGCCAGTCAGTGTAGCTCGCAGTGTGTCCGGTGTAGGAGGATAATACAATACAATACATTTTATTCACTCTAAGCCACATACGTGACACACGAGGTATACAATAGATTACATAATACAACGATGGGTAAAAATACAAAATGCATATGTATAAGCTCACTAGTCATTATAACCATAAAGCATTTCTTATAAAAATAGCTAAATTTCTTAATTGCTTTCCAGATTTTTTCTCAAATAGCTGTGCGAATTTTAAAATATTTGGTCTTCTAAAATAAAATGGCTTGATATACCGTTTTCGAACTTCATCATAGAAGCGGCACTCGAAAAGGAAATGAAACTCGTCAGCGAGAGCACCAGTGCCACATTTGTTGCAGACCCTGCTTGCTCTAGATGTAACCCTAACCCCGGTTTAGAGAAGTTTCACTGTGGTTCAGATATATGAACACTACCTGCTAATGTATTATGTTTTGCAATATCGTTCACGGTTAATTACAGATAATTAGTCCACGAATCCGTGCAGTTGGATCAGGGCCTACATTGTTCGCCATTGTTCTACCAGCGGAAAACATCATTTTACTCTCCATGGAATTTCTGTAAAATCACATGGCTCGTCTCGTATGTATAAGTTAGATCACGTTTGTCCGCGAGGAGATAATCCGCGAGCTTTAGCGAGTGGATTATCTCCTCGTACATGCGGACAAACGTGAGGTAACTTATTATTTATCACATCCTCATGCACATACCTTGCACACCAGGGCCCGTTTCACTAAACTTCTACAACTAAGATGTTCGTAAGTGCGAATTTAAGATCGTCTGTAAATTTCAATTTATGGATTGACATTTATTGAGCATAGGCTGCATATGCAGCCTATGCTCAGTAAATGTAAATCCAATAATTATTTACAAGAAAACAATGTTAATGTGAAATTTACAGACTATCATAATTTTGCACTTACGAACATTTTAGTCGTACGAAGTTTAGTGAAACGGCCCCCTGCTGGTTAATACAGAAACAACACCCGGAAATGTGTCAAAGATGTGATAAATAATATAACTTCCATGAACGAGACAATTGTTTTATTTCCATCGACCAGTGACCAGTACGATTAGTATATATAGTAGAGCACCCGCTGGTAAATAGACACATTACCGCTCCAACCCGGGTAACCCGAATTTTCTGTCTGTGCATATACATTTTCGGCGGAACATATACATCTACATGCCGTGGAATAATTAGACGTATGTATGGGCCAATGTACATGTATGTCTGGGCCGATGCAGTAGTTGGAGGGTGGGGAACGGTTTATCCGCCCGTGAATACTGTAATGGCCATGTGCATGTTGTGCGTGTAACAACTGTGTCAGTTTATCTCCCCGTACATGTAATCTACATTCATCGCCAGAGTCAGAGCGCTCTCGTCCAGCCGGCGACGACATTTCACTGTCAATAGCGAACAGTGTAGGCGATGAGCAGACTGCGGGGCATGACGAACCACATAATTGCAATGCTACACATTTGTGTTCGATCTACGTAACGCCATCTACATGTACACCGACTTGATCTACAATGTTCGTCATTTTAAACTCATACAGCAGTGAATGTCCTGTGACAACTGACAATAACTGCTTTCATTCTATGGAAAATAATCGTCTTGTTGCATAGAATTGGCCGTTCTCGTGTATTAACACATTTATTTATTATCGTTTATTGCATTAACCCTTTCATCCCTAAGTAACTGGAACGGACTGTCATATGTTAATTTTGCAACCAATCCAACCGTCACAAACTGGTTTTCCGACTAGCTAATTTATTAAGAGGGGGAGTTTTTCTTCGCGAAAATATGAAAATTACTTTCAAAAAGTGCAGATCCTGATGAGACGGCTCGTTACGAGCCGGCTCATCTGGATCTGCACTTTTTTCATAAACCGCTATAGCGGGCTTTCGGTTCAAAGGGTTAACACATTTATTGAGTATGGTTTATTGCATTAATTGGGCTTGCAGCGTACATGTAAATTAAGAATCATAATACACTAGTGTAGTGCATATACAAATGACACTACTACAGAAACCATTCTATGTGATTACATAATCTGTATGAGTATGTGCTTATGCAATAAATAGAATTTAACATTCGTGTTGATATAATATTATTTAATTCAATTTTATGAAACACGGAAATAGTTATTTCCTGCTATAACGGGAAACAATACAAATGAAGCATATTGATAATTTGCAGTAGACTATCCTACTGGAAAGCAGAGTATGCTATCCGCACTCGGGATACACGGCCGCCTGTGCTATTCATGCCCATATGTGAATTTATTTTTCTTTCAAAATACCCGACTAGTGTGCTTGAAATTTAAATAGCTTACTTGGCTGACCATGAGCTGTGCTGCAGCTCAGGTTCAGCCAATCAAACTGATTGGTTGCGAGTTGCTATTGCCAATATACAGGCTCGTAGCGGTGTGTAAAATAATGCCACGGCAGCCTTTTTTGCGGGAAAAATCCCCCCTCGAGAAAATGGATGTTCAACGCATGAAGCTGACGAAAAACAAAAAGGCCAAAATAATGCGTATTCTGCTAAATAAGTGCGTAAAATCCGCCTCTACGTACCTTATCTGGAGCACTGTGTATGTGCAACATGCTTAACTGTTTGTGGTACAATGTAGGTCTTTAGAGCATGTAAATAGTTAAGACACGTCACGAACAACATGTCTATTGTCCGAATTTGTATGCAGAGCCCCAGATAAGTTTTGTATCTAAAGAGCATACTACCCCCAGATTTCAAATTCAATGTGTGTTTTAATTTTACAAATGAAATACCGGTATTGATTTTCTTCTGTATTAAATAGTGAACAAATGATAACAAAAAATATGAAAATATCACTTATTTGAGCTGCAAAAAGCAGTGTTTTTGCAGCTCAAATAAGTGAATTTTTAAATTCAACTAAGTAAATGTTTTAAATTTATTTTAGTATTTTCACAACTCATGCAATTTAAAAATCAATGCGTATTTCAACATTGCTGTGAGTATTTTGTACTCCCACACTTTTGATAATCAATGCGTATTGTGCTAAATAAGTGCGTAAAATACGCCTCTACGTACCTTATCTGGACCTTATTTGTGACCAGAATAGCTCCTGATCGAATAGCATACTCCTTTAGCCTAATATCATCTATATTAAGATATTAATATTAGAAGCATGATGGGTATTTCATTAATGGAACGGTGCACAGTGAATATCCTGATCAGACTGTGCGGATGCACAGGCTGATCTGGATCTACACTGGTCGCAAACACATATTCCCCATTTCTCCAGTCACAGCCACATATATTTTGCTGCTTTTAGTGCTTTATGTCACATACATATAGTATCAAATCATGATGATTAATTAACACATTCATAATAGTAAATTTCAAATGTTTTTGCAATTCCTGAAGACCCCGACGTTTGTCATCATGGGAATACGTGTCCGTATTTCACCATTTTCAAGTATCTTCATTTATATGTAAAATACGGTGTTTGAACGACCTAAATCACAGTATTTGAAATACGGACTAATTATTTCGGACACACTCGCAGATCGCCATAGCGAGACCGTGCTTATCTTGCGACATACATCGTTATTATGAACTCAAACATCAGCGTCTCCAGAAAGTTGTCCGTATTTTCCCGGATTGCCCCTACTATCTTGGTCCCTCTGGAATGATTGGTTATGTAACCAGAGCATCAAGATATACTAGTTGTAACAGTTAAGATTATGACTTACAATAATATCGAGGCGTGGACCACCCACACTGGCGAGGCAACAACAACATTTAGAGAATACTGCAGATGTTGATGTGTGACTGGAGAAATGGGGCTTATTGTATTTGTGGTCAGTCTAGCTTCCGTATATGTGAATGGACTGGAGAAATGGGGCTTATGGTGTTGTTTGGCAAGTTTAGCTCTGGTATATGTGATCGTGACTGGAGAAATGGGGCATATATAGTTAATGTGGCCAGGCTTCCTCCTGTGGCTGTGACTGTGGCAGTCACATTTATCCCATTACCGGTAATTCCCATTACCGGTAATCCTCCACAAGCACGTACTACGAAGGATTTCAGGACTTTCAGTCCTTTGATTTCTATATTTTAGTGCGCGAAGTGTAAATGCTATTACGCACATTTTTACCAACCTGTTGCATATAAAGCGGAAAACGTGCATCTAATTGCACATGTATTCTTATAGTAGCACACGATGTAACACCTACTCGTATTTCACATTGATTTATGGCAAATATTGTTTACATCATGCGCCGACAGTGTTCAATATTCACTCCAGTATATACATGGGAACTACGTCATTGTTCATCACCAGATTGTGAGATGGATGTCATTAGTGCGTCCATTTTATTTTATTGAATCGAAGTAAGCATTCAATCCATCAAGTAATGTTAATCGCAGTTATAATACGACTCATGTGCGGATCCAGGCAGGGGTGTGACCGGCGTACGCCCCGTCTAAAATTTGCCGAGTTAAGTTGTTAACCCACATATTTATGTAGAAAGAGCCGATTGCTTTTCTTATTTCTTATCCAAAATGTATGCTGTTACCACTCAATTGCACCGTCTCGTCGAGACGTTCAATTGAGTGGTAACATTTAATATAAGCTCGTGTTTGTACTGATACAACGATTTCAATTGCTGTGATGTTTTCATGAATGTTTTATATGTTCTCATCTACACGTGATAATTCGGAGCTCATGACATTACGCAGGGACGATATAGCGAGATTTAAATGTGATTTCAAGTCATTTTCAAATTCTGCTAAACTGTTTTTCATTTGCTGTCTATTTTCACAGTTGTTTTGTTTTACTCTATTTTCTGTGAATACCGACCGATAAACATCATCAATGGTCATAGCACAGTTTACTTGATCGCTGCTGTCCATCTGTTCTAGTCCACCTTCCAGTTTCAACTGGTAACTTATGATTTCGAGTGCGAAATAATACAATTGTGAATACATTCATCCAAAACAAACACGTATATATCCACGTAGACAAACGTATTTCCATTTCATTATGAAGCACTTTTGGAAAAAGTCCAATACCTTTCACCACATTTATTTTTCATATTTCACACGTGCATTCACCTGATGGTCCGCTACCACACTCTGACAAAGATGCAGAAATGTGAAGCTGTCGCCAAGGCAAGAAACATTAATGAGAATTTGAAAGTCTATAGCATTATTTCTTCATCTCGTTGTGCTAAATATGTATACTAATTTAGGCAGAGATAGAAAAGTAGAGTGTAAAGTAGAAATGATAGGGAATTGGATACAATAATGTAGAAAAAATGGCAAAGTTAAAAAGGTTAAAAAGGTGATATTTTTGTTAAAAAATATGTTTTCGGCATAAAAACACCAAGGTGCACATCTTCAATATGTGTAGAAGACGTGTGCATAGTTTCAGAACGATCGACTGAACTGTTTCAGAGGAGTTGTGTACACAAACTCTGTACAGTATATAGAATTGTATAGAAAAATGTAGAAAAAATGGCCAAGTTAAAAAGGTGATATTTTTGTTAAAAAATATTTTTTCGGCATAAAAACACCAAGGTGCACATCTTCAATATGTGTAGAAGACGCGTGTATAGTTTCAGATCGATCGACTAAACGGTTTCGGAGGAGTTGTGTACACGAACTATGCGCTTTTTCTTCAGCCGCCCGCCGTGCGGTAAAACAAAATACGTACCGTTTTTTAAAAACGGTCGTATAAAAATGACTTCGGAAGTTGACACAAAAGTCGGAGTACATGCGAAATTCAATTCAATTCCGCATAAGCTCTGAATTCAGTGTCAAACGTCGATGCCATTTCCCAGAGTCGTCGGAAGAAAATTAATATTGGGGAGGGGGCAGTCGACCCGAGTGAAGAGGGAGTACCCCCCCCCCCCCCCCCCAACGACGGATTATTTTTTGAATTATAGATGGCATTTCCTGCATACTGCTGCATTTAAGAGACAACATTAGTAGGTATCTCATACACATTTTTGTAGCTAAAGCACAGGTAACAAGAGTGCCGCAAGTCAGAAAATAGAAAATACGCCCGTCGAAGATGGGCCAGACAGCGAAAATGCAGAAATGTGTGAAGCTGTCACCAAGGCAAGAAACATTAATGAGAATTTGAAACTATATAATTTCTTCCTCTCGTGCTAAACAGGTATACTAATTTAGGTAGAGCTAATATAAAAATATGTTTTCGGCATAAAAACCCCAACGTACACATCTTCAATATATATAGAAGACGTGTGTATCGTTTCAAATCAATTGACTGAACGGTTTCAGAGGAGTTGTGTACACAAAACTCTGTACGTATATAGAATTGTATACAACAATGTAGAAAACATGGCTAAGTTAAAAATGTGATATTTTAAAAAATGTATTCATCTCGAAGACGTGTGTATAGTTTCAGATCGATCGACTGAAAGGTTTCAGAGGAGTTGTGTACACAAACCCTGTACCCTATATAGAATTGTATACAAAAATGTAGAATAAATGGCTAAGTTAAAAAGGTGATATTTTTGTTAAAACATATTTTTATCGCCATAAAAACACCAAGGTGCACATCTTCAATACGTGTAGAAGACGTGTGTATAGTTTCAGATCGATCGACTGAACGGTTTCAGAGGAGTTGTGTACACAAACTATGTACCGTATATATAATTGTATAGACAAATGGCGAAGTTAAAAAGTCGATATTTTTGTTAAAAAATATATTTTCGGCATAAAAACACGAAGGTGCACATCTGCAATATGTGTAGAAGACGTGTGTATAGTTTCAAATCGATCGACTGAACGGTTTCGGAGGCTTGTGTACACAAACTATGCACTTTTTCTGTCAGCTGCCCGCCCGCCCGCCCCGAGGTAAAACATAATACGTACCGTTTTTTATTCAAGCCCCTGTGGGTTGAATTTAGGTTTGTTTAATGGATTTTCCAGGTCTCGCAGGATCGCGTAGTGATTTTTTTAGCAGCCAACGCACGTTCATAATTTTACCTACGCCATGTTAAAGAATGCGAATGTGAACGGTGCATTATGAACGTTTCACTCATATTTTTCGCCAGCTACATTTTTTTTCGCTACAGTTATATAATTTCTCAAAAAACTTTCTTATTTTATCAAATATTAACTGTCGTGTTGCATAATAATATCTTTTCGCGGGTTATGCTGACCGATACACATACGTCGCTATATACGCCATGAAAAATAGTTCTGATATGAGCTAACATAAATTTGTATTGTGTCGTGTAATACTGTGTTGTTATTTTTTCTGCACGACATTTATATTAGAAAAATGTTTATCTGATATAATATAATATAAACTGGCATGTATTCATTTGAAGAATTTTTTTTTTTCACGCGCAATGATACAACCGCATGTCTCCGTATAGTATTTTCCGACCGCCATTTTATGCCGACCCATTCCATAAACACAAAGAATATGTAAGATTTGTATCGGTTCTATTGTGATAATATATCCACATTTATTGTTATATTATAAATAAGTTATCTCATCTTCTATTGCACAATATTTTTTTAATAATCAGCGTGGTGGAAGCTATTTTATTTAATTCATACCAAGAAAACATTATCTGGTAGCCTGCCTGGAATCGAAACTGAAAGTATGATATAAATAGAACACAGCTACTGAGTTCATCTACAGGATACATCGCGAGTTTGATTGGGAACTACAATCGCGGTGCATATCGTAACAAGAAATTTGTGGCAGAGATATTATATCTACACAGACTAGTGTAAAAGTGAAACTGTTCAGTGAAATCAAAGGAAATAGGCAAGGGGGGGGGGGAATCCCATATACAACACGCAGAGTGATTTTCCCCTAGACGACTCTTCCAAGAGAAATCACTCTGCGTGTTGTTGTTTTTTGTTCTGTCGTGTTTAGTGAATGGATTCTCGCTGTCTACCTTATTCATATACTACTATAAACATATACGTACATTAATAAAATTGTCTGGCACCTGTGGTTAAACATGGTCACATATTATTTAAATAATTAACAATTCATTTCCATGGTTTGCGTGAATATTGTCCAATTATTGATATTATTTACTCTTTTTTTTCCACTGCAGATCTGGTTTCAGAGAAGAAGTGATATTGCAGATCTGGTTTTGGAGAAGAAGTGATTGATCCCAGTGGGCACATGACGTCAGCGTTACGTTGTATTTATGTTGGATCCCAACCTTGGATTTACGTTTGATTTTGGTTCCATATGAAAGTCTGATAGACGTCATTTTCTGATGTAAATCCAACGTCGGACCCTGACGATGGATTTACGTCAGAAAATGACGTTGACACCGTCAAATCCTGACGTTGGATTTACGTCAGATCCAGATGTTGGATTTACGTTGGGATTTACGTCAGGTTTACGTCAGATCCTGATGTTTGATTTACGTTGGATTTACGTCAGGTTTACGGCAGATCCAGATGTTGGATTTACGTTGGATTTACGTTGGATTTACGTCAGACCCAGATGTTGGATTTACGTCAGTGACGTCTATCTAACTGCCATATAAAACCAAAATCTAACGTAAATCCAACGTAACTCGGACGTTGGAATTTGGTTAGACATGGCAAGAGTCCATAAATTCAGCTTTGTAATCTCGGTGTTAGATGTAAGTTTACGACCGTCGTAAACTTACATCTAACACCCATAAACTTACATCTAACACGGAGATTACAAAGCTGAATTTATGGCCTCCTGCCAACCAATGAAATGTGCGACACTTCCTGTATCAAACAAAACACATCACAAGTATATACATGTATTGATTATTTATTTATGGCAGAACTTATATACAATGTCAGACCAAAGACATATACACCAGTCATCGACTCTGGCCCTCTGAAGTGTCCGCCTGCCGTTTCCTCCCCCCACCGCCACGTCGGTCCGGAGCATACTTCATACAGTAGCTCATAGCTCCATCTACCTCGAATTCTGTCATGGCTGGCAGAGCTTTCATCCCACTCTCTGTTGAAATATTAAAATGTATAATAAAATATACAACTATTAATCATAGGGATTAATAAGTTCAACATTGTTTGTTCTGACCCATTTATCTCGCACGAGTGATAGTAATTCCATCTTGCACGAACGTAGCGAGTGTAAGATGTTAATTTCTATCAAGAGTGCGAGATAAACGGGTTCAGAACAAGCAATGTTAGAACATATTTATCGCTACATACAATATTATTAATGATGCGCTGTGAAAATGCACAATACACTACTATAAAACTATGTCAGCAGTCGGTGTTAGCGCACAGTACAGCGTGCCAAATTCCCGCTAAACGTGACGTCATGACAAACGAATGATAAGGAGTAGCACCAAATGTGATGACATCACAGTATGCGTTTGACGTCATATATTTTCAGCGCAGATGGAATGACACTCCGTAGGCATATAACATTTGGCGTGTTGTTTTGAATGAAGTTCATTTATTGGATTTCAACTACAATACAAGATAGGTTCACATGAAGCTATCTTACACTCCGTAAGTTATCTCACACTCCTGTCTGTTTTTGGTCATTTGGTACTGTATCTAATAGCAGGGGTGTGAGAAACTAAAGAAACTTGAGTCGTCTATTATCTTTCAATTCAAAAACTAATTTAACTATATTGATGGGATTTTCACTACATTATTCAATTTAACCTACAGCATGTTGGATAAACTCTCCCTAAACATTAGTATCCCTTTAACTACAAATGACCTATAAATAGCGTAGTCATGATCATCCAGTATAATCAATATTGTCAAAGCTTACAATCTTACAATTTGAATAATTAATGTTACAAAATATTTGAAATCGGACAGTATTTACTAAAGTTATCACACAGAAATGTAACGTCTAACGGACGAGGGGGCGAAGGGACGATGGATGGAGGGTATACCACAACACATTCCGCCGTAAATGAGGGGCGTATAAAGAGCAAGAAATATATACACAGCAAACATAGATTCAGTACAAGTTCATATAAATACTGTACTGATACACTAATAGCGTTTTTTTAGCTATATTGATTAGCTGCAATGCAATATATTAGTGTATTATTGTATCAGTGAATTGTCTTAGCATCCATTTTTATGGAACAGTTTAAAAACATCTGAAAATGTTTCCATTTCGATGCATACACACCTTTAACGACACTGTATAGTCGAAGACTTGAAAAGGCAAGTTTGCCCCTCTTCCCCTTCAGGTTGAAGAAACCCATAAGTTAATTTGTCATTAACCTGAAAATAAGACAGACTTTGTAAAAACAACAAGATATGTTAGTAAAACATAGATTCGCCCGGCTTTCCATTGAAATTTGATTTGAACAAAGTCAACATTTGACCTTGAACTTTGTAAGTGACCTTGACCTTGAACCTGGCAGGATTGGTTGAGTGGAAGTAATCAAGTTGACATGTTAGTATGTGCCAATTAAGTACGTTAAGTACGGGAGATCTGCGATGAAAATTGTTTGGTTTATAGCAGTTGAGAAAAACTTTAACCAAGGTCAGAAAATGACTGACCTTGATCTCGGTAGGAGGGAGTGCCTATGAATTATACAACAATTATACAAGAACCATAAAAATACAAAATTTATTTTTTTCGTTTTATTCAGAATACTGTCAACTCAATTTGCACAATCCTCAGGCCAAAAATAAAATCTCCTGTGTTTCTGCTAACCTGATCGACCCTATTTTTTTATGCCGACTCTACAGGTTTTATTGAGTGTAAAATTGTTACTTGAGGTTATTGGCCGTTTTGAACTACAACAAGAGTGCCGTAAGTCACAAAATACGACCGTCGAATATGGGCCAGTCAGTGAAGATACAGAAAAAAAAATGGCCAAGTTTAAAAGGTGACATTTTTGTTAAAAAATAATGTTTTCGGCATAAAAACACCAAGGTGCACATCTTCAATATGTGTGGAACGCGTGTGTATAGTTTCAGATCAATCCACTGAGCAGTTTCAAAGGAGTTATGTACACAAACTATGCAGTTTATCTGTCCGTCGCCCGCCCGCCGTTCGGTAAAACATAATATTATAATACGTACCGTTTTTTTTCAAAACGGTCGTATAAAAAATGGTGCCGAAGTATGGCCTTTATAGCAAAGCCCATGTCAGGAGTCATCTCGGATCAGCTCCATCTCCTCTCGATCTAGTTTGCAACATACGGAAAACCGTTAATGTCGGACATCGCTAAACAGCTAAAATGCTTTACACCATCAGCGGTTAATTGTTGCTTGGAGAAATAAAATTTAAAAACAAAATAAAGTTTATACCCGACCGACCCTATCATTGGAGACACCGTTAGCGGAAACACAGGTCATTTTCTTTTTGGTGTCATATTTATTCTTGAAATGCAATAACTAAAAAAGTAAAAGAAGAATTTCTTTAATAAAATTATTTGTTTTCTAAATATGTTTTTTTGAATATGTAAAATGATTACATTTTTTTTTAAGGACTAGAAGGCAAGGATTATGCTAGAGTACAACCAAATGTGACTCAAAGTTAGTTAGTTCATTCAATTACCTTTCAAATGATATATAAACATGTTTATATTTTAATTCAGTATATACTAGTAAAACAGTTCCCAATAGATCTCGAGGTACTCAATTGCGTTGACATTATTCTTAAACAAAGGTAAAGAAATACTTACCTTTCCATTATTTTCTTTATGACATGCATATGGTTCCCGTTTACCCCTCCGATTTTGGACAATCCAGCAATCTGAACATATTAAATAACAAGAGTTGTCAGAAAGACGTCACAAGCTCGCCTAATATGGTTTAAACGCCATATCTATACAAAGCTTCATAAGTAGCCAATACCTAGAACAAATATCTAAAGGTAATAAATTAAATATGAAAGCCACCAATGAAATAATAGGGAAGTCAGAATGAAAACCAAACGTTAAACGCAAACATTAAACCCAAGGCTAGGACTATCCAAAAATGACCTTGACCTTGCTCAAGGGTCAGAGCATGTGTGGTGAAAGGATGGGCAATACTTACTGAAGGCATAAAGCAAATATGAATGCTATCAATTAAATAATAGTGAAGTTATACTGAAAACCAAACAGTAAACGTAAACCTTAAACCTAAGTCCAGAACCCATATGTGTCCACAGTGGACGCCGCCGACGCCAACATCACAATACTTCCCCTATACATAGTATAGGCGAGCTAAAAAGTACTTTTTAGTTCGCCTATACATAGTATAGGCGAGTTAAAAAGTACTTTTTAGTTTTTCATACAATTCCATAGACAACAGAAAGTAAATAAATTGGCACAAGGCTCTTTTCTAATTTATTGTGCATATTTACATGTGTACAGTGTTTAGAATAGTCATAGAAAACTGGTAATAATTATGCTGTGTTATTTAGATTTTTTTAGTTTACACACCTGTCACTAGCTTATCTCAATTTTTAAAAAAATAAGGAAACAACAACTCAATCAATTCGAAAACCATTTGTTTCTCAAAGTCCATAAATGCGGTACATAGAAAAAATAATGATCTCAATGTGCATACTAACCATAGTGTCTCTTGTTTCTAATGTCTGTAGTGTTGCATCCAGTCTCTGGAGCTCCTCCAGCGTTTCAGTCTGCGAGGGCAGCTTGCCCACTACTCTCACTACCTGTTGCAAATCCCTTCGTCTTCAGCATGTCTCTGATGTCCATTAGTAGGTACATGGCCTTCTTCTGGAACCCTTATAGAAAGAACAAATGTCTATCATACAACCAGAAAGATATACACTTATTAAAAAACAGAAATATTGATGATCTATTGATTACATATTCTCAAGAGTATATAACATAAGAGTAAACTACTGTGAACGGCACTAGTCAGAGAAAAAATTGCCTGGAACAAAGGCTAAAATGATTTAAAAGCTCAAAATTTAACTTATTATCCACAATTACATAATCTTCATATGTGCCAAATTTCAGGACGATCGGATCATAAATAAAATGTTGGTCAAAAAGCTGTTTTGTTATGGGGTAGTAAGCAATGTTAGGCCACGCAAGTCGAGGTGGAAGTTGTAAATGATTGGATGGAATGTGCAGTGGGATTAACCCAGTTTGGCCAGGATGTTGTCATAATGATTTCCTGTCCCCCGGATATGATCAAGACAAACAAACAAACAGTTAATTAGCTGTGTCAAGTTCCAATACACGTACTATCTGTATGGGTTATGATAAATAATAAAGAATTTAATTAGGGAAACACCATGTTTTATTGACTCTTTTATGAAATTATTTCCATGCAAATAGATGATTTAAATACTAGAAATGTAAACACATAATGTAATACTAGCTTAACCCTAACAGACCGGGGAAAGAAAATTGTCGTCGCTTGTCATCGTATTTGTTACTGAAAACCATGTTTTGGCATCACACGAGAATCGTCTTTGATGAAGAAGATTTACAAGAGCTGTCAAAATATGTCTTTGTTATGAAATATTGATAAAAAAAAACCATCAAACAACAAATTTTAATTCAACGTAGTCAGTGTTAATGACTGGTTTACTGACAATCTTAAACAATGAAGACCCTAATCAGACTTTTCGCCGATATTTGAGGCACGTCGTAGCCATGAATAAAACATACAATTCGAAATAGCACAAACAACGTAGACTCTAATCAGACTGTAAGTCCTGTTACGCTCCATTAAGAAGTAATAAGCTTTAATATAGCTAATCATATTACAGAGCTAAGTGACTCTGGTGCGGTATGGACCTGGCACCAGGTCAGGATATTCTAATTTCAGGACTGAATATATAGTTATGTAAATATTGAGTTCTGATTTCGGGAATTTCCCTCATTATAGACAGGTTGAATACGGGAAAATCCTCCATCCCGTTGGCCCGGCCTTAAATGACCTTAGCTGTTGATAGGCCGTTAAAACACCGATAATCAATCAATCTAATCAGACTGTGTTTGTCGATATATCTTCTCATACGAGACACAGCCGTGTAATATTGTACCTTCATAATTTCACAAAGTTTACCAAATAGATTATGTGTGTGCTCTGAAATGTGAGTACTAACTCACATGGCGGATTTCGTTCCAATGTTTTTTATTATACGATATAAACACTGGGTATAATATTAACGATAGGCCCTGATATAACCCTGCTAGCTTGTTCCGAAATAATGTTTTTTTCAATCGGACATTTTTCAGTCATTAATGGACAAGCCCGGGTTCCTATTCTTCCTTCGTAGATGACCATTGTAAAATTTACAATGGTCGATTATGAGCCGAATAAGGCATGCACTGTCTGATTTTCGCCATGGAAAGTATGTTTGTATGATAAATAACAAATATCTGTTAAAATAAAGTCGTTATCGGTCGATTAATCGTGTTTCTTTAATGACTATCCATGAATTACCGTGTTTTACCAGTGAAATCGAAATCCATCTTACACCCGTGAAATACCAGATTCGCCGTGAAATATCGATTTCGAAAACTCACTGCTTTGCCGAACTACTTTATTAGGCTCCGCCCATTGTACTTATATGGAATAAACTATGTTTAAACTAAATTAGGCCCCGCCCAACTGGGGAATTTTAGTAGTTGCATGATTATGTCCCTTGTACACCGGCGATTAGCTCCCTTGCTGGAAGCGCGCATCGAGCAACATTTGTTATCTGCTACCGAAGGAGGAAATCGCGGAACTGGACAATTTGCTTTCGCAAATAGATACGAATTAAACATGAGGACACTCAAATAACACCATTGCCCAACATTTAGCATGTTTAGTAAAAAAAGATTAATGGCAATCAAAATAACAAATAAAACTTGATGAATTGAATATCTTAAAATATCCAGCAATCTTCATTCTTGATCTTGAAATTCTCTGTGATCAATCAGGTGCTTGTATCTATGTTTGTAAACATAATGTTCTACTTTATTATAAGAACAGTCGCCCCAAGAACAGACATTTTCAACATGTACGACAATGTTGCATTTTCTGTGTAATCCCATGGAATTCCATTATAATTGTTAATCTTCATTCTTGATCTTGAAATTCTCCATGCTGAATCAGGTGCTTGTATCTATGCTTGCGACACAACTGTTCTACTTTATATTCAAAAGAACAGTCGCCCCAAGAACGGACATTTGCAACCTGTACGACAACGTTGACATTTTCTGTGTAATCCATCGAATTCCATTAGAATTGTTAATCTTCATTCTTGATCTTGAAATTCTCCGTGACGAATCAGGTGCTTGTATCTATGCTTGCGACACAACTGTTCTACTTTAAATTCAAAAGAACAGTCGCCCCAAGAACGGACATTTGCAACCTGTACGACAATGTTCACATTTTCTGTGTAATCCACCAGAGCGACACTGAAATATTTTTCAGAATTCTGTCATTTATCCTAAATCTCTATGCTACAGAAGTCAGAGAAAAGCATGTCAAATTTAACTCTTTGAATGCTAGTGGTGAAAATAACCTCCAAATACATCGTGCACTTTCATTATTTTCAGAGAGCAATAAGTAAACAAACATCTTCAATTTAACTAGTTGCGAACTGTAACGTGCAATCTACTCCCGCACCGTCCGTGGCCACAGTTATGATTCCAATCATAGGCCTTCTCTGCAGAATAGCGAATCAGGTCCGATTCGCACTTTAGCAGTTAATTGTGAAAGATTTTATATATTTTTGAACTGAAATGAGTGTTAATATTATGAAAATAATTAACATATTCAAGTACTTATGACATAAATGTACATATGTAGTTGATCTGATAAGTAAATTTAAGCTATTATCAACAAGTGATCCAGTCAGCGGCAGCCAAATTCCAACACGTAAAAGTTAAGATGGAGTGCATTTTTTGTAAAGGCCAAAAATAATTGTCTAAACCTTCTACAATAGTAAAATTTGTTTCAGAATTATTAGTAATTATTACTTTTATAATACTAATATTTTTTTCAGACGGAAATTCCGAAAATAATATGTCGCAATTAACTGCTAAAATGCGAATCAGATCTGATTCGCTATTCTGAAGAGAAGACATATGAGTGGAATCGTAACTCAGCCTACGGATGGTAAAGGAGTAGAATGCAAGTTACCGTTCGCAACTACATTTTGACAGGATGTCTCAAAAAGAAAGATAAAACACCGAGAGTTGTACACATACCAGTTATTTCAGTTTGAAAAATCGAAACAGAGTGCTACACAAAGAGCAAAAATAATGAAAATCAACTTGAGAATTAACAATTAATTAACTTTATTATTGTTCCTTTCAGTGCCAGAATAAAAACTGATCCAAAAGTTGACCGATGATGGCGTGCCACAAAATCAAATAATACAAAAAAAATGCTAACAGTTTATTTAAACAACTGCAGCCATTTGAACACTTATGCAAACAAGAAACATCTCCGACATACTTTGTAACCAACAAAAAACAGAATCTAAAATACAACATCTGAGAAAACACACCCCACCCACCTACTTTACACATGTCGCACGAATGAATATTATTATTAATCAAGGCGCCAACCAGTCTCTCATCTCTCCAGGATTGTTTGTTCATCCAACATTCAACAGAAATGTTAGCTTCACGTTTTCGAACCAGTCGCTATCCAAAAAAAATACCACGAATCCTGACCTGACCGTTGTTTCTAAAATTTATGGCGACATCAGTTTTCGTAACACGATATGATTATCCACTTCATTCCTCGCCTGTGATCCTTGTCAAAGACTAAAGCACTACAGCGACAGTGCATAGGGAATGTGTGCAGGCATCCAATTATGTTAAAAACACTGTTAAACAACTTGTTGTGACACTATTCTCGTTAGTTGGAATGAACATAACATACAAGATGGCGGCACTTTCCGTTTTCTCGCCTCATTATATATTCATGATTATATATCATGTAACATATTATTCCGCACTTTGCTGTTGCCATGGTGTTTTTTTGCGTAGAAAATCCATAAAGTATACACATCGAATTGTTAATTTATGTTAAAGCGTATTCAGTTTTTCATATTAATATGAATTAGTATCTTCTATAGACACAGGATAGTTCTGTTAGTCATAAATCTCCTCCACAAAAATGTAACTACTCTGTAATGCGGCGTGTCAAAGACAAAATTGGGATTTGAGGCACCCCACGGGTTTCGACTGAAACTGGAGGTATCTAGCGGGAACATAAAATAATTAAATAATGCAAAAATCGGTAAAAGGGGCGTATAGTCATAAAAGAAATAGAATATTTGTTTTTCTTCTTCAGTGTAAGATCGATTTTATTTCATCTCGTGGACGAAAAATGTCGGATTTTCACTCGTGGCTTCGCCACTCGTGAAAATCCGACATTTTTCGCCCACTCGATGAAATAAAATTCGATCTTACACTGAAGAAAACAAATATCCTCTATTTATTTCCTTTTTATATATTTTCTGAAGCGATTGCAAACTTTTCCGTTCAAATTGTTGACACTCGCGAGTCACGTGTAATTCTCCGTAAATTCTCCGATTATTTTCCGTAAGCCGATTACAGTTACTGTTCTTGAAACACCGTGTTTCAGTATGTTATACGCTCTCCGATTTTGGAGGATAATAAATTATTATTAATTCAGGCGATTGGTCGAATGTTTTCGGCAGTAGTCGACAGTAGTCGGAAGTCGTCCGTAACACATGCGAATAACAATGATGTTAAGTTTTTTCGAGTTTTCGTTAAATAACCGTGTAAAACACGATAAATAACCCATATTTTAGCTGAATAAGTATGTAGAAATACTTTATTAATCTGCCAGGTATCAATTCTTCCGAAAATATTACTTTACTGTCTATTTTTGGTTTCCACGAAGAAATTATGCGGATCGGGTTCATCTCAGAAAGGTTAAATGTCAGAATAGAAAAAAACTTTCTGAAACGAACTAGTTATAGTCTAGCCCTGATATAGATAACAAAAAAAAGCAAAATCCTTAAACTTTGTGCAAAGGGTAGACCACGCGACACGAGAAAATGGCACTTATTGATTCCCCCGGATCCTGAACATGCGAATCCGCTGCCGATGTCTCTCAGAAAGTTTGGGCTGGGTACGATATGACACCTTACATATAACCTGTACATCAACTTTTGGCAATTACTTAAGGCTATTCCAGTAAAATCTATACAGGGGGGGGGGGGGGGGTGGGGGGGGGGGACGGCAGGTCCATTGATTATTTATCGTAGGTTAACCTGTAGGAGGGTAAATTACAATTAATTATTATTGTTAATTACAATTCATTGCATGTCATAGTATTGAAATAATAAATATTTTATGCTTGTTTTCTTAAAAAATTAAAAAATATTTTATGCTTGTTGTTTTCATAATCTGTATAATAAATTGTGGGTTATTGTCAGCCAGAAAAAAATTATACAGACGCTGACGGCCCAGCAATTGTTGTTGTTGTTACATGTAGTTTAAAAGTTTCCCAAAATGTACAAAACAACTCCAAGAACGCACATAGTAGGATATTTTGTTTCTAATTCTACATTGACGCGGTGGCCTGGTGTTATCGACCAGAACTTCAGAAGTTGGGGTTGCGAGTTCTATACTGGCTCCAATCAATAAAATTTTTTTTTTTCATTTCAAATTGCAAACAAAAAAGGATAAATAAATAGCAGCTAGTACAATTGGGTTGTACTGTTATTTATTTATACTTTTTGCAATTTAAAATGAAAATTACTTAATAATTATTTAATAAATAATATTTGTAAATGTTACGCCAAACAAATAATAGCCATACAGCCCCAATCCAAAACACGTCCCCAAGTTGTTGTTTCTACGTATGGATCCTCCGTCGACTCGTCGGAGCACCGCCTTGCAACGTACATGTACATTTTACTGTGGACGCATTAATTGTCGTCGGTTAAATTTTGGGTATTAATCTCCAAAATACATATTCGTCAGTGTGTAAATTCTTCAAGCAGGAGGGGTTGGGTGCAAAATTTGTCATGATGTTTGAAATAGTTTTCCTTGTGAGCACTATGATGAATGTGAAACTATCAGACAGGTAAGATTATGGAAAAACATGTGTATTTTCAAAACTAAATATATGAAATTTAATCATGCCTGGGAAGTGTTTCGTCCGAGAACCGTGACTCTAATTTCAAGAAATGTGACGGTAAGAATTTTTATTATTTATGGAGCTTCATTCTATCTTCATGAATGAGGGGGTGTTTCATTGTAGAGATGACTACCACAGGGATTGAAAATTCCAATTGACGGCTAAAATTTGTTAATAATTATTTTCAAGGCATTCATTTTCTAAATTAATTTAATACTGGTAAAACCAGTGTCAGAGTAGCAAATGGTGGAATTTTCAGCCCCTGTTTTTGTTAATTGTACGTTGAGATTTTTATTTTTATTTATTGTAGTTGCATTTTTTTAGATTTTTATTTTTATTTACTGTAGGTTGTGATTATTTTTTTTGTTTTTTCATTGGTGGTTGGG